>JAQFZN010000089.1:0-56653 GCA_034687075.1 Geophilus carpophagus | reverse complement strand
TTTGCAGCTAAGAAAAGTATAACTGCAATGCCCACATATGTTTACATGTGTGTCTATCATGTATGTTGTTGGAGGGCGCTGTTTGACCTAATTTCACATGATTAGGCTGAGTGTCCCTTCCATGTATTCCATGTTTATACTTTTTTTAGTAGGGGCAGCAAAAATAAAAAATACATTTTGCACCAGAATACAATTTCATGTTGAGCGATCTTTATTGTATGTGCTAGAAATATTGTTAAAAAAATTGCCAAATAATTGTTAGAATCTGATAATAATAAAAAAACTTTAAAAACTATTTAAAACAACTTTAATAACTATTTAAAAAACTTTAAAAACTATTTTAAAAAATGTTAAAAACTTAAAAAAACTTTAATATTTTAAAAAAACCATTAAAAACTAAAAAAATAATTTGTATTAGGAAATAATGAAATTTTATGGAAGCTGTAGGTTCAGCTTGCTTGCATATTATGTGGCCCCATCCCACTATTTTAACTCATGTCTCATAATTCGAGGAGTTGTATTTTGTATAAGTAAATAATAAATACATTGCTTTAAGATATTTTGTATTATTATTAATATTTGAATAAACAAAAACTGAATTGGATCCTGTATTGTTTTTGCTTGTTTTTTTATCTCAAATTTTAACGAAAATTGAAATAAAATAAACAAAGAAAAAGTAATAAAATCAAGTGATTTCTTAGATGGTTAAGGCTAAAGTAGTCGTATTTGTCATGCGTAACTATCGCCATCTAGTGGCAATTTTTAAGGAATTTTGGAATGACATTTTTGCAGCAGCATGTGTGGATTTTTTTACTAAAGATAGTCATGGTTCAATCTTGAATTTCCCAAACTTTGGCTGTAATGATCAATTTAATAATTGACTTGATAAAATAATATTATTTTTTTTACATATTTCTGACAATTTTTATTATCGTAAAGATATAAAATGAAATTTTAGTTTATTTTAGTTTCGACTTTCCCGGAGCTGAGGGTTTCGAGAAATAGATTTGCCCGGAAAATCGAATAATCAGATAATCTACAAATAGGGGATTTAATGCAAAATTAATGCCAATAACATTATATCATTAGCTAATGGGGTAATTTGGTCATTGTTTAAATACAGTAAAAGACGCGGTCAATCAAGTTTATTGTATTAATCGATATTACAGTATCGATTCTAAGTATCGATACCGCAACAGTACTAAAGAAGTCAAACGGTTTATAGAATTTCAATCACAACCTCAAACGGACCAATCGGAACTGACGACGCAGACGTAGCTTTGAAAAAAATATTAGACAGTAGCCGCCGTTTTCTTTGTTTACACCAAGTAAGTATATTCGATTTTACCTCTTATTTAAACGTAATCGAAGTACTTACACAATTACGATCACGCAAGATATGTCAAGTAAGTCTAGAAAAATGCAACGAAAAATTGAAATTTCGATCGTACGTTGTAGTTTATTTGTCTGTTGCCATAGCATTGAATTCGATTAATTTTAAGTGCCACGTTTCTTTATCTGTTCGGTAAAATCTTATTTGCGCAATTTAACAAACATACTTGACATCTTTTTTTTAGCTCAATTCAAGCTGATTCCCGAGGTGAAATCGGAAATGTCTGGAGACGAGGACGAAGGGTTTGTTTTGCGTGTGCGCGGCCTTCCATGGTCAGCCACACAAGAGGAAGTAGCCACTTTCTTCTCTGGTATTGGTATATTCAATTCAATTAATAAACACATGCTGTAAACTAATAAAACTTAAATTTACCCACAAACAGATTGTAAAATAAAAGACGGTGTGAATGGAATTCACATGACCTTATCTAGAGAAGGGCGTCCAAGCGGTGAGGCCTATATAGAAATGGAAGATGAAGAAGACATGAAAAAAGGATTAGAAAAACATAATGATCACATGGGGCATAGATATATCGAAGGTTTAAACAGAAAAATAGTATATAAATAAGCCTAATTTCCATAGATTAACGTTAGAAATAATTTTAAATCAAAATTTAAAGATAAAATTAAAGATATTTATTGAAAAAAAAAGGTTTTTAGTTAATTTACGAATGTTAGGCTTGTTTTGTTTTGAGAATGTAATTTTTATATATTTTTTTTCATTTTTATTTGTTTATTTTAGTTTTTAAATCGAAAAGAAGTGAAATGGAATGGGTAGTTAAACGAAGCGGAATGCATCAACAGGATGCACTAAACGACGGTTGTGTTCGCCTCCGAGGACTGCCGTTTGGCTGTTCCAAAGAGGAAATTGCACAATTTTTCTCAGGTGACGATTCATAAAAAACAAATCTTAAAAAAAAAAAAAAACTTTATTTATTCATTTTTATATAATTTTTTTCATCTTTCGGCACCCTTAAAAATTTTTATTAATTGATTATACCAAATTTCAAAAAAAAAAATAACTAAAAAAAATTAACTTAATTTCAAAAAAAAAATTGCATGAAAGTAAAAATTAACATTCTTTATTTTAAAGAAATATGTTAATTTAATAATTTGTAAAAATTTGGAACTGGTTTAACCCAGTTCCTAATAAGTTTTATATTAATAATTTTTATTTATTTTTTGTTTTTGGGCAACGTTGAATTTTAACATGATGTGTTTTTTATTGGGTTGGTCCTTAAAGGGTTGGAGATAGTTCCAAATGGGATTTCGCTGCCAATGGACTACCAGGGGAGGACCACGGGGGAAGCTTATGTGCAGTTTGCGTCAAAGGAAATAGCTGAAAAGGCCCTGGGGAAACACAAGGAAAAAATTGGGCACAGGTGGGAGGAAACGCTTAAAAGGGTGAGGGCGGGGGTCTTTACTCCGTCAACCCCTTCGTGGTAATATTTATCCACATATATATATTATATATTTTAAATTCTTTCTCTGAACGGATTTTTGTCGTGGTGTGAATGTGGTTTTTTCTTCCTTTTAAAAATTGAATTTTTGAAAAGTGTTTTATTTTTTTTTGTTTTTGTTTTTTAAAAATTTAAATTATTGAAAAAAATTATTTGGATTATAAATGAAATCTGGAATTTGTTTGGGAAGGAAAAGTGCATTGGATACCTACGTGTCAAACGTGAGATGAGCAGTATTAACTGAATTGAATTTTTAATTTAAAATTGATTAACGATGAAAAAAATTTGAAACAAAATTCTTGTTAAAATTGTAAAAATTTAAAAGGATACAGAGATCGAATTTTCACTTTGTCTATTTAAATTTAGAATTATTATTAAGAATAATAATAATATTGTGCATGTTTTATTTATTGTGTGTGCTGCACTTACTAATTTAAATTTAATTTAAATTAATTAATTAATTTTAGTTTTATTATTGTCATTTAAAAAACTGATTAAGCAAATACTGCACACCTTACTGTCGTTCTTAAATTAATTTTTTTTTTAAATAAGAAAAAAAAATTATTTTACGAATTACTGACTAATTAATATTTAAATTATATAGATACATAGAAATCTTCAAAAGCAGTTTACAAGAAGTACGAGCAGCCATGGGCCCACCAAAAATGCGCCCATTGGGTTCAAATCGTCCGTCGCCCTACGATCGAAGTGATCGGTTTGCAGGGCCAGGTCGATACAGTTTGGGAAGAGGATCAAGAAGTTTTAGAGGTAATTAATTAATTTCGAATTCAAACTTTTTTTCGAATTCACTAATCAAAAACTACTTTTTTTACAGGATATTTTGATGATGATTATGATAACTACGATGGATGGGGAAATAATTCACGTGGAATGCGCCGTGGTGGCGGTGGAGGTGGTGGTGGTGGAGGAGGAGGAGGAGGCGGCGGCGGCGGCGGCGGAGGTGGAGGAATGGGAGGAGGAGGTGGAATGATGATGTCAAATCGAGGTGGAAATCGATTTGGCGGTGGTGGTGGAGGACTCGGGGGTGGAATGGGAGGAGGAGGTGGCGGCGGCGGCGACATGGGCCGTGGAGGCAGTAACTACAATACTGGGAGAAATTATCAGCCCACAACTGGTCACTGCGTTCACATGCGTGGATTGCCATTTAGGTCGAGCGAAGCTGACATTGTCGACGTAAGGAAATTGTATTAATTCCTAAACCTGCGTACCTAACTAATTTTTTTTCCAGTTTTTCCGACCCTTAAATCCTGTTCACGTAAACATCATATTCGAAGACAATGGCAGAGCGTCCGGAGAAGCTGATGTCGAATTCGGCAGTCACGAAGAAGCTGTGAAAGCCATGAGCAAAGACAAAGCCAACATGCGTACGAAAATACTTTAAAAAATTTAATTTTTTCGCAATTAAAAATTTAAATTTTTTTTAATAATTACAGAACACCGCTACATCGAATTATTTCTCAATTCCACACCCCAAGGAAACCAAGGAGCTTTTGGAGGAGGTGGTGGAGGACATGGACCCATGGGAGCTGGAGGTGGTGGCATGGGATTCGGCGGTGGAATGGGAAATCAAATGGGTAGTAACGGATTTGGAGGCGGTGGATATGGAACCGGTGGAATGGGTGCTGGAGCTGGAACTGGAGGATTTTATGGTTCAGGTGGGATGGGAAATAGTATGGGTGGCGGCGGCATGGGAGGTGGAGGAATGGGAGGCGGTTATGGGGGTGGAATGGGTGGAATGGGAAACCAAGGCATTATGGGTGGAGGAAGTAACTACACTGCATTCTAAAAAAAGAAAAGAAACTCTTATAAAGAAGAAAAAAATACAAATTTAATTTCACAACAAGAAATGGTTGAAAATTGAAATGAACTTGTTCGTCGTCGATCTTTATATAAATTGAATGTTGTCGAATGAATTAATATTTGTGAAAATTTTGTGTTTAGTTTTAGTTTTGTACACTTTTTTTCCTTAATAGTATTGCAAAATTATGTAATCATTTCCATCGTCAAAACATGAATTTCTTTATCCCCTTTCCCATTTTTTTTAATTAAAAAATTCTAAAAAAATTCGTGTATTTTATTTTTATTTTCTTGTGAATTTAATTGATCTTTTTTTAATTTGTCAAATCATTACATTAACGCATAGACGTAAAGATTCTTAAAAACTCAGTGTAATGAAAATGTCCTGTTAAATTTGGATCAAAATATTCCATGAGAAAGAAAAATCGTTCATCTGACAAGGACAGGTTGAAGTGACGTAAAAGTTTACGAAAATCAATAGCATGAATCCAACCACGCCCAGTCTTGTCGTGACTTGAAACATTCAAATAAGTTAAGAATTTGTATTAGAATTAATATATTAACAAAAAGAAAATAATTTTATATATTCACCTCCGTAAAACTCTTCGAAGATCAACAAAATGGGCGAGTACAGGTGCTTTAAGGCTCAAAAGCGTGTCGTATAAACCAGCTGATGGCGATCCGAGTGGAATCTTAAAAAATAAAAAAATAAATTTAAATTAATTTAAAAAATGCAATTTAAAATTTTCTTAAAACAAAAAGCGCTAAATTTACTTGTGGTACATCTTGGAATTTTCTCCTCATCACTACAGTTATTGGTTCACGATCCAAATGAATAACAAACGCTTGCAAAAATTTCAAATATTGAACAGGACCCGTATTAGGCACATCATATTTTTTAAGGGTCGAATCCATTTCTATAGTCATTGGAATTCCAAACTTGCTTAAACAAGTGCGGAAATATTCATTCTTAACAAACCCCATTCCATCATAATCAAGTTTGTTTAGTTCTAAATGAATTTCTCTCCAGTATTTATTGACAATTCGTTTCAGCAAATCATCGCTATTCTCTCGAACTAAATCGTGCGAATGCATCATAGTCTTTGGTCTAGGGCATGGATAACGTGCTTTCTCACTATTCGACTTAGCTAAACCGCTAGCTTTCTCACTACTCGATTGTGAACTCGCACTTTGGACACATTTACGACAAAATTTCATCATTTTTACACTTCCCTTACTCCGACTGCTTGGTGGCACAATAACCTTACGAGTTACACTTTCCGACTTAAACAACTTTGTCGATTCAACTGGTTTCTTATACCGTACCATTTCCATTGGCTGATAAACATCTTCGCACGTTTCAGTGTAATACGGGTAATATTTATAATCCATACCTGCACTTTGACGATTGGAACTATCCTGATTGCCACTTTCTTCAGGTTTCTGAATAACTAACGGACCTACCGATGAATCTTTATGATGTGGATGTTTTGGTGGAGTTGGTGGTCGAAAAGGAACATGAACAAGTCCGTCATCATCATTAACTGTAACACTTGCATCGCTCTGATTCGATGCGAGCACTTTTGAATTATTCGATGTTGATGGTTCACCTCCGGTTTTTTTATCTTGGGGTTGGTTTTTCAATTTTCCATCATTTGCAGGGTTTTTATCAGCTTGCATCCCTCCAGCTAAGAGTCGATAATCAATATCTTCGTCGCCAATAGATTTTTCTGGACGTTTATTTGTATAATCACATTCACATTGGCATCGATGATCAGATGCTTTACTATAATAATGTTTGTACTTACGAAGAAACCATTCGTAATCAACGTTATCATATTCATTTGTCGGTAAACGTTCCCATAAATCTTCGAAATGATCGTCATCTAAATCAGGCATATACTTTGCCATCAATTTCCTGAACCCTTTTCTACTAACGAAACCTAAACCTTTCGGATCTACCTTGGCTAAATCGTAGTGAAATTCTTTACCATGTTGTTCCATTAAATCTAATACACGTTTTTCAAATTCCTCTTCTCGTTGAGTTACGATTTTATTCTGTTCATCTCCGAATAATCGAAAAACAGTTCTGTTCCAACGATCTAAAGATTCGACGTCTAGAATTGAGAAAGCATCTAAAAAATACTGTGCATTCACTTGACCAGTAGTGATGCCGAGTCTTTTAAGTAAATGTTGCCATTGAATATCGGTTAGTTGCATAACTAACATGTCAAGAATAAGTCTTAGTTCTTCTTGATAAATGAATAAGCCGTTACGATCATGAGCTCGAGCCAAAATTGTCTAAAGTTGATAAACGTAAATAAAATTTACTTTCATTTTGAAATCAAAGTTTACATACTTTCGAAAAATTGTTCCAATTTTTATGCATGTGGCGTCTTAATTTCACTATTGAATCTTCGGGAGTCAAATCAGGGAAACAAGGCGCCATATTTGTTATTGCTGTTTCTGCTAAATCGTATTTTGATTTACACCACTGGTGTTTTTTATCTGACAACTGACATGAAAAAATTGAATTTGAAAAAATAATTATAAAATTGTTAATTCAATTTTACATTTTCATCCTTTTCTGAACTAGGTAGCATAGGAGGATTTTCACAGAAAAGTGTTTGAAATTTGTTATAAGTAATTATATTTTTACGATCAGGATCCAATAAATTCAATAAATCCTTTAACTCTCGTTCAGATAATATGCAACATCGACGACCCAAAAATAATTTGAAATCATTTCTTGTAATTAAACGTTCTCCAACCTAAATTTAAATAGAAAACTAATTATGAAACAGATTAAAAAGTAGAAACAAATTCAATAAAAAAAATTAATACAATAAAATTGTTTTCTAGATTTTCGATTTGTTCAAAACGATTCATTGAACCTCAAAAACAATAAACAGTAACCCGCACGGCATTGTGAAGATCGATTTGGAGCAATCGACTAAATACATTGTGTCAAAGCCACAAGAAAATTTATTTACATTTGTTCTGATGTTAAAAATTTTTCGCGTGACTGGTCCCGGTACAATGTTGTACTTCCTTAACTTCTCCATAATTCCTTTCAAGGTCATTGGATTTTGTACATTAGATAATTCTCCACATTTACATATCCTTTTTTAAAAAATAAAACTACAATTAGCTTTCTTAAACATTTTAAAATCAAGTATTATTACTCAGTTCCATTAGTTTTGGTCCAAATTGCAAAATGAGGATCTTTATTCAATCTATGAACTGCAGGTTTTTGTTGTGTAGGAGTTGCAGATACTCTTTGTTTTATTGCTTCTAAAAACTGTTCCCACGCTACCATATTTTCAATCAATTTAATTGGTAACCTATAAAATAAAATAAATCATTATTATTATAATTAACAATGAAACACATTTAATTATTTTTAATCTTTTAAACTTTACTTCTGTATTATTTCTCTGTACACAGAATCACTAGTTGGATAAACAAAATAACTCAAAACATTTCGAAAATCTCGAGAAGGTATCAAGCCAGAGTTAGCAATATCATAAGTCAAAAAACATTTAGTCAAAGCTTCAATATTTTTTCCAATCTAAACATTAATTATCATTTTAAAGTAATAAAATTCAAATCAATTTTCAAACGAAAAACAAAAATTACTTTATCCTCAAATTTCAACACAATCTCATTTACTGATAAATTATATAGATCAGGGTCGTTTTTTCTAAATTTGAGTGCATGTTTTCTTGTATTATTTACCAATTCATCAAAGTAGGGCTCGTTCCAATTAAAAACTAAAAAATAAATAAATTCGTATGAAATCTCTATTACATTTTTAAAAATAGAGTTAAATAAATACCAGAAGCTGCAGTAATTCTATTTGGATTCCGTTTAGAGTAGTTATAAACATGAATTCCTAGTTCTATTAGGAAATCATGAATATTTACGTACCCAGTGTTGTGTGGATCATATAACCGCATCAAACTATATTTCAATTTAAAAAAAAAAAATTAAATTTCCATTATAAAAAATTTAACAATACCAAATCATACTTATTAAATTGACCAGGCTTTGTAGAAACAGCAAATGTATCCAAAACTTTCTTCAAAGCATTTGTCTTGATAAGTCCATTTTTGTCTTCATACATACGCAAACCTCTTGTCACTTCCTTCATGTTTGAATTAATCTTTTCAAATAAAATAAATTTATTAATTTTAAAAATGTTTGATTATTATATTTGCTTTCTTACGGTAGATTGTAAAATTAAATCCAACCCAGGAACTGTAATTGAGGCAGGTGCAGGAAATCCATATTTAGCTCTATTTCACATATTAATTACAGGAAATTTATAAATTATATTAACATCAATTTCAACTTTATGAATTACTTATCATTAAGAGACAATCCATATTTAACCCTCCTTTTCCCTTCAATTTTTATAAATAATTCTCTAAAATCAATACTTCCGTCCCCATATTCTTGAATGTCAGAGATAAGCGATTCAAACTGCAATGGTGTAAGCCTAATCCAAAAACCGTTTATAATATCGAATAATTTCTTCTTCTTCACTTTCCCAGGCCAACTAAATACAATACTTTGTACAGCCTAAAAGCAAGGAAAAGTTTCAATATAAAATGTACATTAAGTAACGAATAAATTATACAAAATACTTTTAAAATTTCGTCTCGATTTTTCACTAGTCTCTCTCTCATACATTTTTCAATCTCTAATATACTCATAGTCGGATTTCCTGGCACCCTGCTCACATCACTTATTAAAGATTCTTCATCAGGATCTTTAAATGAAATAACATTTTAAGTTTCGATTTTAAATATCTTCACTCAAGAAAAATCATCGTTACCTAAAGCTTTAGTACTAAATCCTAAAGGATGTTGGGCCATTGGTTTTAAAGCCAACTCTTTTGCTAAAGCCGTAAAGCTTTCGTCTGATTGTGAATGGATTTTTTGTCTCATGATTGCAAAAACTGGAAAATCAAAGTTTAACGTACAAAAAAGAAAAAGCAAATATTTCTAAATTAAAAATAGATATTAACTGAAATTTGCCTGTTAAATTTGAAAAAGAAAAAGAAAAATTTGAAATTACAAATGTAATTTCATCAAACGAAGCCAAAGACTGACTGAAAGGGAACATTCATTTTAGTAACCAAGGTGACTGTTTACATTAACAATTGAACACGTGTGTAGCAACAGCCATTCAAATATTTTCAATATTTTATTACACAGTATTAAAGATACGAACGATTTGTATACAACTAGGAATTCAATTTCTTTAGAGTGCAGATTAAAAAAACAACAAAATCTTTTAGAAAATGTCAACTTTTTTAATCTTAAAACTTTTTTCTTTTTTTTGTACTAAAAATCAAATTACATTAAAAAAAATTATACACACAAAACAAAAAATTGAAAAAAAAATCAAATTCTCGATTACTTTATATATAATTGAGAACAAACTTCATGAATAACAAAGTAATAAAACTATAATATGAAAGTCAATTCTGGAAACTAAAAACAAAAAACAATTAAAATAAAAAAAGTTAGTGAATTAACTAAAATTTAAAAATTCGTACACATACTGAGTATACTAAATTGAGAAAAGAAATAATTTACACACAAATTTACTTCACAATTTAACGAATTAAAAACCAAAGTTATTGTTTTTCTTCTTGTCTTCACATTTCCCCACTTTAAAAAGAAAAAGTAAAACTCAAAATCACTTTAATGAGGAAATATCACTTCCCACATTTCACCAGTCTCAAACAACAGAAGACAAATGCAAATGGCACCTCTTCTTTAAAAATAGATTCCAAAATAACATTAGCACATTTGTTTTTTATTATTCACTTTGTTTATGAATTATTTTTCCCTGACAGAAGGACGAGAATGTGATATCATTGCGAAATCCGGAAGTAAAAAAAAAAAACAAAAAAAAAACAAAAACAAATATTTAACCGAAAAAGTGTTAATTCAAGACGCTAAGAGTCTCGCTGATGCCGTGAAAAAAATCTCCGTGGCCACGAGAGAGGCCATTCATACTGCCTTGGAACAACTCCGTTCACATTAGCCTCGAAGTACTGAAACATTGTGAACCACCATACCCGAGCCAAGTAATTACTTGGACCAGTCGTCTGTAAAAATAAACAAGAAAAAAAATTAAAACACAAAATGATCATTAAAATAAATGAGGACAAGTAAACAATAAGTTACCTTCAAAGCTGAATTGTTGGCTGCAGTATGATATATCCAAAATAACCTCGTGGTTACATAATAGGCGATAACAACATCGACTGTGTAATGCCCACGTGATATAAGAACCATAACAACACCTGTTACACTCAGCAGCCATGACAACCAATGGAGGAGGAAGCAGCGGCGCGGTGTGTCTGTTGATATAAATTATTGATAAGTGTCTCTTTTTTAAATAATAAGTTAATAATAAATATAATAATGTAGTACACTTCGTGTTTTGTGAGTGTAAGATTAATAAAGTGATAAGTTTCTTACTCATTAACGTCAACTGATCCATTAGCAAGAAAAGTCTATTATAATTGAGATCTATATTTACAAAACGCTTGATATGATTTTAAAGTTTAACTGTATAAAATTAATATTGAATTAATCAAGTTTTTGTTTACATTATATTTTCCATATCAAAATGAATGCTTAGGCCTAATGATGTGCCGTACAAACAGTAGTCACACTCGTATTCGCAAACGAGATTTTAAAACCTGTTTAAAAGTTCATACAAATTATTTTTCTCTTCATAATTTCTTAAAATTTTATCATCCGTGTTCGAGAAGGTCATGTCCCTTTCCCCAAATCTAAACTTCAGACCAGTGATTAAAAAACATGCACACAATTTATGATTTTATTAAATTTGATATCAATTGTTATTGGATTCATAAATTTCGCTCAATTGGACACTGAACTAATCTTAAAGTTATCACTGACATTAAATATCGTTTATCAAACTTAATTCAAAAAAGTACTTACATTCCCTGATCACCAAATAAGACATTGTAAGTATGACCGTATGGCCACTGTAAATATAGTCTCCACAAAAAGTGTGTTGACCATTTATAGAAAGTCCAAAACCACTCATTAATTGTAGAGCACGTTTTAAAACTAGCACCGCACTTGTAGAATTAGCCTATTAAAAAAATTTAAAAATTACAATTAGCAATAATTTAAAAGAAAATTACAAAATAATCATTCATTCGATTTTGAAACAAACTCATTAAATAACCACAAAACCCAAACCACTAGACACATTCAATTACTTTTTCGTGTAAATATTTATGTCAACTTACACGAATTTGTTAAATAATTGGGTTTTAAAAGTACTTAAACGAGCATTTAAGAAATGATTTATTCAAAGAATCTGGTCAAATTAATTGCACAAACTCATACTAAAAAGAAAAACATGTTTTC
This sequence comes from Geophilus carpophagus, assembly GCA_034687075.1. Taxonomy (NCBI): domain Eukaryota; kingdom Metazoa; phylum Arthropoda; class Chilopoda; order Geophilomorpha; family Geophilidae; genus Geophilus; species Geophilus carpophagus. Next base: position 44,556 of record JAQFZN010000089.1, on the reverse strand, counting down.
ACACCACCATCTGTTATACTCAATTGATGGTGCAGTATAATTAAATTAAGACAATAATTGCATTTATTTGTTTACTATTTGTTGTTGGTAGATAGAATATTAAATTAAGAGAAATTCAACATCTGCTTGAATTTCCCACCTAAATAGGATGCTAAACTTTAAGGTAAGTCCAATAAAGAATATTTTCTTCAGCCATATTTTTTTATTAGTGAGATTTGCTCGAGTTTGCGCATAATAATTTATTGCTATGGCAATTCATATTAAACGTTTATTGTAGTTTTATTTTGTAATAAATAACTGAGGGTTGTTTCAAAATTTAGTGAATAATTTTTCAGAATTGTCAACCTTTGGTGAACAATAATACGTTGCACTTGCTACTGGCACTTGCGTTACGAACATAGTAATGCAACGCATCATGTATAAGAGTCCCAATATAAGGAAGACTCGGCGAAATATTATAAAACTAGAAATAAAAAAAAAAAAATGTATAAAGATACTTTTCAATTTTCTATAAATCAATATTTATTTATTTAATTATCTATTTATTTCAAAAATGAAATAAATGACAAAGTAATTGACTTTTATACCAATAGAAATTGTAATCATAAGCATCTTTGAAGCGTGTATAGTGCAATTGCACACTAACCTGACCTGTGTTATATACTTGAAACTATTCCCTATAGAGGCGAAAATAAAATCAATACACTAACAAAATTGAATGAAATCATTGGAGAAAATTGCAATTCCCATTCAATTTGCATTTTAATGAAAAGATCAAATATTAAATAACTCAAAATATATCCTTCATGCACAAGTTAATAAAAAAAACACAACTATTAAATTTTAATTTATAATAACTTTTCTTCTTCTTTTTTATTATTTCTATATTTTGTTCATTTATTTATCTTTTCAAAGTGTGCCTTTGGATATACAAAGTAAACAAATGGTAATCAATTTAAGCTCTTTTGTTTATTTACACTTGTCCCACTTTATAATAAATTCCAAATGCAAACTATTTGAATTTCAGTGTGTGCATATGACATACGTGTAATTAAATTTCCATATTATTACGACAAAAAAAGCACTTAAGAGAAAGCGTGAATTGAACATCAATTTCACATCATATATTAAAGCTGGATGTTTTTAAAGACATCACAAAACGCGATAAAAAGTTGTGTAATTTACCACCAGGATTTTAATGGTTATTTCTTTTCTATTTTACAAAAAATACACGTTTGTTATTTAGAGCACCTGACAAGCAATACTAATCTCAATTTTTCTCGCTGGTAAAACCATTTTAACTATCTGATCTTGAATTTAGGTTATTCTTATTCAGCCAAGATTATGGTTATAAAATAACGTAAGTCGGTTTAATAAGCGTAAATGGCTGCTCAACTAATAGAATACTAATGCATTTCAAATTACCTATTGTAAAGTGAAGTAATTTAAATTTAATTCTAATATTTCGAGCAATGTGTAAAATTTCTAGTATAAATTTTAAACATTTTATCAAATATGCATAATCATAATTTTTTTCACTATTAAAATCCAAAATTTCAGTTTAAAATAGTCAAATTTGAAAAAAATTAATGTTTTGACCGCTAAATATCAAAAGACAATTCTGTTCAATTCTTAAAAGATAAATCACTTATCTTCTCTAAATGTCTTTGTAAAGACGGAAGTGAGATAAATTATATAACTTTTACAAAAACCACATACAAACATTCTTTTCTGTCGTTTCAAAAGCAGCTTACACGTGTAAGTAACTTTTGAAAAGGCAGAAAAGAATGCATGTGCGTCATGATGTACATCACGATGCACATGCATTCATTCATGTTTAAATACGAAAAATAAAAGTGACTTCCTTCATAAACATGCACTTTGTTTATTGTGATGGCCCTAAGCTTCACTGCGCTTGACTATTACTGATTAGTAATCAGTGATTACTAATTACTTCCTTAAGAAATTGATAAAAAATTCAAAACAAAGACATATTTTAATTGTATTAAATTTAACAGTGGAAACCGTTTAACACAAAAAAGGATTTCGTGTCAAATAGTTTCCACTGTAATTTTTAATCCCTGAAATTTGCATTAAAAAATATAAATGAATTTAATTAATTAAAAACCTGTATTTGTGCATCAATAGAATGATAAGACACATAAAAGTTCCTATGATGATGAGAATCTCAGATACGACCAAAGCCCAATCCACGGGTTGAATGAGATCGAAAACGATATCAGGCAAAGGTGGGGTCTTTGCACGATCGGGCAAGCGTTCGTGCACGATGGCGAGCGAAATTGTCGTCATCATCCAATTACAACACAAAAAAACAAATGCTAAAAAAGTTTTCCATTTTTCTCGTGGAAATTTTGGTTCTTCACGTTCCGGAGTTGGAACATTTATTTTCACTACACCTGTAAAGTAAAATCAAAACAAAAATATAATCAAATTAATAAATTTATGAAAATTATCATTTTCATTTTTACCCTCACTATAAAAGTTTCCTTGGCTATTGGAATGTGTGTCTTTGGCGTATACCCATTGGGAAACCTGTTCGCTACTGTTATGGTCGTGAGTAAGAAGAGGTTTTCGCTGCCAACTGTCAATTCCACCTCCTCCATTTAAATGTGTAGAAGTTGATGAATCGTTATCAACGACAATATCAGCTGATGGACCCAAACCATTGGGACTATGTCCTCCACTGGTCACATTTCCATTTGTAGCAGGTAAGTGGATGGACGAAAGGTGGTTACGTAGGACTCCATTACTGTGCATTGCGTCAAAAACCATTCTGCAAAATGATTTTGAAAAGCAAAGTTAATTGGAACATTTTTTTTTCTAAGTTAAAATATTTCGAATACACAATTGTCAGTGCGAGTAGAGGTACAATATATACATATATATATACATACATATATATACATATATATATACATATATACATACAAAGGTATTTTTATAGTAATGCTGAATGTGTGCAATTCTATAAAAACAGATGGAGCAGAAGGTAATAAAATATGTTAAAATTCAAAACAAGAATGTTTTGAATTTTTCTTTGATCGGCAAAAATCGAGGTCGTTCATCGATTTTTGTATCAAAGTTAAGCAACAACTCGTAAAGTTTCTTCAACGATTTTCACTTAAAAGTTCAGAAAAACATAAATTATTGACAACTCGTTGGAAAGGTTTAGCACTCATTTTCGGCCATTTTCAATTTCAACTTTTGAATTTTCACATCAAATGAACACAAAAACCAAAAATTATTATAAATTCAATTTAAATTTACCTTATGAATAAGCAGAATTAAGCCCAATCCGTAAACATTTAACACATGAAATTGTAGTCACAGACAGAAAGTAAGTTTGAACATTTATTAATAAAAGAAAAAAAATGTTTAAGAGGGAAGGATAGTTGCGTGAATTAAATAGCCCCTCCCATGGATCAATGCGAGAGGCCACCACCCTTCACAAGATCATTCTGTCACGCAAAAAACCCAACAGGTATACAGCTACTGACATGCAAGGTAGCAATGGCAAAATCAATAGAAAAAAAATGTTAAGAGCCAGTAAATTATCAAAAATCAGTTGCAAATGATTATTGTAATTAAATTATTTCTCTTTTATATTTTCATTTAATAATAATCGATTACACAATGGTTTAAATTACAAATATTTTGTGTTCTCATTTTCTCTCTCAAATGTCACTATCATTATCCCGGGGTCTCTAACACGCGACCCACAAGTGACTCTTATTGCAGTCGTTGCATTTTTTTTATTTGTTTATTTGTTTGTATATTTTTACGTTTTCTAAATTGATTTTACTGGCCATTTTCCCATTGCTTCGTTTTACGTTTTAACGGTTTTAACTGTTGATTTGGAGTGTCAAGACATGTCCATGAACAAATTCGGTTTATTTACAATTTATGAATTTCAAAAATAAATGTATAAATAAATAAAAATATTGTCATTTTGTTCAAAAAAAATCTGGGATTTCCCTGTTAAGAACAATTGGGAATTTGCCCACTTGGCATTGCTGCTTTACTATTTAGAATTTTTATGGGATCATTAGAAAAGTTTTAATGCAAAATGCTAATTTAAGTTGACTAAATAGAATTTTAAGAGCAATTTTCAAAAGAAAATAAAAAATAAATAAATAAACATGTTGGAAAGCTGTACTTTGTCTGTTTTAGAACAACAAAAACAATTATAAAAATAAAAACCTTCTGAAAGATTAAATTTTAGAAATTCCTAACAAAATTATTGATGAAATTTTAGATGACTTCAATATGTGCATATTTAATGTTATTTAACATTTTACATTTATTTATATTTAGTTTAATATGTTTTGTTGATATTTTTAAATTAAAGTTGCCCTTGAATATCCATGTCCTTGACTTAAAGTGCAGATCGTTATAAATTATAAATGTTTCGTTAATTTTTAGTAATCAGGGGCCAGATTCACTAAACGATCATTAATTACAAGCATATTCACCAAGAACATTTTCAATGCTATTTTGATTGCTGAAACCATCAAATTTTGTCAAACCCACTTGTTAGCTAACAATTGTTTAGTAAATCTGGCCCCTAAACTGCCATTACAGTTTGTATCCAAAGGTTACTAATCAAAATTGGAAATTTGTAATTTGTTATTCAGTTAAATATCAATTTTCAAAAACAATATCGATATATTGAATTAAAGAAGAATCAAGTGACCAAAAAGGAAAACATGTTGTCCTTGAATTCTTGACACTAAATTTGAGTTTATAAAATAATGTACTGTACATTACTTAGAGGACAAAATATTTTTTCGATTATAAAATTAACCCATTTAGTGTTGTTTACATCCAAATAAAAATAAACAAATTGAAAAAATTCAAAATGTTTCCAATTAATTCAAAAATTTAATAATTTAATTACAAATTAACTAATACTGTCCATTAAAACTTTAGAAAACTAAAATCAGCCGTTCCTAATGTACACTTTACTCCTGTTTAAGATTCCAATCTTGTATAAAAGGTCTTGTGGTCATTTTCAAAACCAAATCCTATAAGGCTTCACTTCCAGAACCGAAAATAAGAAAAAGTTCGCAGTCAAATATTACATTGGATTAAACCCTGCAAATACTTTAATAAATACTCTACTAATTAAGTGAATGATAAAAAGATAATAACATCGTAAACTAAATAAAGTAACGTATTCAATTTTACATTATAATAATAATTTGATTTCTAATCTGTTTCACTTACTGCACATATGAACACAGCTAACTGGTTCCATCTTCACAAATGGCCGTTTGACCCATAAAATCGCTCAACCTTATACTCTTATATTAGCATTAATAAATGAGAATAAAGTTAAAAATGAAAATTAACGTTTAAATTTATAATTTCCCAAAATTGTAAATATTATCGTATGTATAATAGATCTTGTTCAATTTACAATTCGAAAAGTTCAGGTTGCATAAACCAATGTAATCAATATAATAAATATTGTAAAATGACTCAGAATATTCGAGAAAAATAGATTTTTCAACTTATATTTATTTTTACATTTCATTTCACTTTTCTTCACTTTAATTTCAAATAAAAAATTAATACATTATATTTATCATCAAAATAATTGGTTTGAGCAATGTCGCGACCAACAGAAATCTCTAATTTCATGAATGAGAGATTTTCAAACAAGAAAGATTTTAAATTACCTTTTCAATAAATCAGATCAGATTTAAGTCATACATTTATTTATATAATACAGAATGAGGTAGAAAACTAAAGTTGAATTAAAACGACTGCAATTCTCATCACGATACACTCGAGTCAAGTATATTGTAGCATCGAATGATTACTGCGAGTGTACACCATTGTAAGATAATAAAGAAAAGCAGTGTCCATTATATACAAGATAAACAACACACTCATCTATTTTTATCACTAAGTCTCTGAGGATATAGAAATAAAAGCTAAGTTGGCAATCAGGAATAAGTGATAAATAAAGTTGATGTAGAATGAAAAATTGTTTTAGTTTTAAGTTTTTTTTTTTAAAAAATAAATAAAAAAAAATAAAAATTTGAAGAGAAAATCGATTTAATGTATCCTTAACTAAGGTATATCGTAAAAAATTCTAAACAAGAAAAAAATTTGTTTATAAAATTGCTAATTAGATAATTTTATTATTTTTTTTTAGATTTTTTTTTATTTTTTTTAAAAAGAAAATAAATCAATATATTTTTTTTTTCATTTAATGATATCTTCCGTATTTATGTACCTGCTTATTTTATTATTACATTACGTAATCATCAAAATCATGACCGTGTTTCCATATAAACATCCGTTCTTTTATTAATATCATCATTAATCGTCAAGGTCGCTCAATTTAACTAACCTTTGCATATCCCACCATAACTTTTTTCAGTTAAATTACATTTAATGTAAATAAATAACGATCAAATTTCATTGCTCAATTCTTCTACATTAGCCCCCTTGCACAACATAAAAGCAGCTTCACTGCAACGAGTTAAGTGCACAATCGACATTAATATTTAATCTCGAATTTCAAAATCCTCTTTTTGTTACCTGATAATGATAACGTGACATTAAACACCTTTTCACACGTGTTAATGTATCACAATCATGCCAATTAGTTATGCGTTTTTATGATAAAAACGTGAAAATTGATCATGAAATAAAAATTAATTTTTTTATTTACACTTAATATCGATTTAAAACGAAAAATACCGACATTAAAACAACTTGGTATCACCATTAATTCTCATAGACCAATTCAACTCTCCGACGCATAATTTAGCTTAAAATGCTAATTCCAATTACGTAGAACGATTTCATTGCAAATTTTAATCAAAATAATCACTTTAATCAAGCGTCATTACTTCCAATTATCTTCATTTCAACTTACCTTTACCAATTTCCAAAAAAACTAATTAATTTAATAAAATTTTAACGTCTGAACTTTTTGTCGGGGCGTTTAAAGTTCCCTGATGTAAATTAGACAAATTACATGAATAATTTGTATGCAATTTTACTACTCTAACCTAATTAATACCAATTTACAACTTCTCATTTTTTATTAAATTTAGTAATGTGAAAATATTCATTTTTTCCCCAACTTTTCAAAAAATCTAATATAAAAAAAATAAAAATAACCTAATTGCATAATACTTCAAAGTGTTTGAAAACCTATACGTGTTTGCTTCGTTGTCTTGAGTGCATATTGTACACAAATAACTTAAAGATGACAGCAAGATAGCGTAAATTGCTTTAACGCGCGAACTGTATACGAAAATGTAATATTAGGCCTAATAAAAGTATTAAAATTGTACAAATATTCAAGCTGTTTATTTAATTGAATCCGATGTTAATAAACCGAGTTAATAGTAATTTAATACACACATTGTGTAATTATGCAATCGTTTTTTGTGCTTAGAAAATACATGTTAATTTGCGTATATCATAAATAAAACATGTTGTAATAAGTAATAAAAATACACTGAGTGTTGCAATTTAAAAAAAAAATAAAACAAACTTATGCAATTTGTTTTTACAAAGAAATCAACTAAGCTTAAAATAGGTTTATCAATTGATATTCAATTTTCCTTTCCAATTTAAATTTATTTGAGATAAATAATACCTGGTTTGTAAAATAGATATAAAAATTAACTATGCACTAATAAGTATAACTAAAAGGGAAAAAAACTATAAAAACTGCCATCATTTACCCTAAGCTTCATCTATATAACAAACTAATGCTTGAATTCACTCAAAAGATCCATTAGCACGTGAATATAATACACGTCAATTAAGTCTTTCAGAGGGTATCCAGTTCATTATGCAAAATTTTCATAATAAATGCATCAAAATTCAGTTTCGAGTAATTTTTATGCATAATCATAGTAATAATTTTGAAATTTTGTTTAAATTTCAAAACTTTTAAATTTTTTTAACTGTAAACAAAAATTTTCTATTTTATATTCCTTGAAAGAAAAATCGTTACCTTAAAAGCATTCAGTTCAATATTTCACACAAGTAAAGAAGTAAAAGCTCATCTGCACTTAATTTTTCACCACGAGAGTACTACCCCCCAAAAATATAGATTCTATCATACATTTTACACGAGTAAAATATTTTTATTTCCACACTTAAAACTTTAAAAATAAAAAATTAAAATCCTTCAATTTTAATTTACAAATAAAAATCCAAATAACCATAAGTTTTATTACTCAATCGAGAATTGATTAATCCTAACGATTTTAAAACCCACAAAAATCTTCTTAGTAAACCAGACTCCATCAACAAACAAACCCATTAAAGAAGAAACAAACATATGAATTATTAATTCAGTAAAAATACTATCATATCTATGTCATCTTACTTCCTGCAAATTTTTTTTCTCTTCCAGATGAACAAATCATTAAAATTCTTCTTTCTCCTTTTCAACCCACCATGTTAGTGAACGGAATGAAAAGTGAAAACTCATCACATTTTATCATATTAAATAAATATCTGTACACGTCATAAGTAATCATTTGTGTAGGTTCGAGGAAGTTGCCCATCAACTTGAAAGTGTCTGGTATATTAAAAAGTTGGAAATGATCTTTTCTGAACAGGTGCCAAACGTGATTAAAAAAGAATGCGAATCACTCCCCGTGTCCTTTCAATCTTGAATAGAAAAAAATAAGGCCAATAACGAGTGTAAAAATGGGTGTGTCTCTGACGTACTTAAAAAGATTTCTTTATAAGAAGCAAAAAAAGAAACATTACAGATTCTAACGTCATCCGTATCAATTTTTCATTTCAAAATGAATGTACGCCATTAATGATGGCGAGATGACGACTTACCTTGCTTCAAATCGCGTCAAATTGATAATATTTGGAAAAAATTATCTTTTATTTCGTTTTAAGGACATTTATTTATTAATAAGTGCGAAGTAAGTTAGTTTTAACCCAAGTGAATCCGTTGACACGACCTTGTCGACATTCGAGTGAACAAGACGAGATATTTAATTCAAGCCCAATGGAATTTTCTCATTATCATTTATAGTCAGGCCTTCAATGCTTGAGGTCATAGCTCAGCGCGCGATGCATGACGGGCCAGACTGCACTAAAAAGCACAAAAACTGTTTCCTGCTCAACTAACTTCTATTCACAACTGATAATGATGCTATCAGATGTCTTTAACATTATATCAACCAGTCAAATTTCCTGTTTCGTATATTAATAAATTGACAAATGAAGGAAAATGGTGGAAAAAAATATCTAAAATTCAATTTTTTTTCCCAGGGTTCTAGCGAAGTTCGTTATTTATCAAATTCAAACAATTTCCTCCATAAATCAAGCTATAAAATGTTACACATCTATCGTCATTGTTTTAGGAAAGGTAAAACAGCTCGAATGTTAACTTAAGTCAAAAAAGATAAACAAATTTAAATTGTAAACCCATTTCCTGGTTGATGGTTTTGGTAACGGAATATTTTCTTAATTCCGTGTTTTGATTTTTTGTGATGTTTATGTAATAATAAATAAAGAAAATATTGGAAAATTGCATTATTCTACCATTAAACATCAAAAGTGGCTTAACTTTTGTTTACAAAACATAAATTTTATAGGATTACGTAGATTTAAAAGACAACAAGTGTGATAGTTTCCAGTTTAAACGCCATTTTGAACATAGCAGTGAGTAAAAGTAAAATTTGAAACAACTTTGTCAATTTTCTTCACCTTTTTCTTGCAAGGAAGTATGGGTAGGCGTTAAATTCAGTTTGTAATGGTTTATTTTAGAAATTAGGTTAAAACTTCGTTCAACAAAGGATAAAAATTCAAGTGAAACGTCAAATTTCAAACCTATTTTCATCATTACCTATACAAACTTCAAAAACGGTGCAATATACCCAGAATGCAATGTAAGAAACTAAAAAAATTATAGTTTATTTAAAACCAGCAGTAAAACTCATGATATTGACTAAGAGCAACAGTTGAAAAATAACAGTTTGAAAAAGTTTTAAAGTATGACTAATGAATGACTTCCACATGAAATATCCTTTGGGAATTAAATATATTTAAAAACTTTTCAGAATGGGCGTGTAGTTTAATTTTAAACTTTGCTATTCTACAAATAAGGTCAAATAAAGGCTAGAAGGTGAATTCTGTCACTCCTGTTACTTATCCATGTAAAAAATACTTAAAAACACATCAAGCAAATCAAATTATCACTTTTTAGCTTTCATTTCGTAATTTTCTACCAAATAAAACTTTGGCACATTTACAACAGTGTCTGCTGAGTACATTAGTCATTTTATAAGTCATTGCTGCAAATAAATAAACTAAAAGCAACAACATCATCAGTTTTTCCTCCTGATAATAATCTTTTGAATCGAAGTAAAGCTGCACCAGCTGTACTTTAAGTGTATTATAAAGTACATTTTATATATTTTATTGTAGTTATTTCAAATGTGAGTTTGATTAGATAAACGCCCTTTGAATTTTCAGCAGTTTTGCTTCGAGTGATAATTAAAATTCATATTTTATTGAAAGAAAATATGATTTGCTTTGAAATTTTTTTCAATTAAATTAACATTCTAAAAAAATAATTTCGAGTTACTGAATGATGATAAGTCCAAAAATTCAACTCGAAACGAAATTAATTTGTTATGAATAAACTAATTTGATATTAAATATCAAATTTATTTCAACTGACTGAAAAGAGGGTAAACAGGTGTAGTTTACCATTTTATTTGATTGATCATGTATCGGACGGATACTTTCCTAAATAAACCCTGGAAATTTTTAGAAAAGGAAAGTAAACAGCGTTTTTGAAACCTTGAAAGGTTTTACTCAAAATGTAAACTTCGTGTGGCAATGACACAGAAACTGGTCATGAAATAAAAACATTTCTTCAAATACAAATTCTTTTTTTTTCCTTTAAAAAATAAGAAAAAAAAAAGTGAATTATTGCAACAAGTTGTGTTTTGATTCCACAAGGATAATGGCAATAAAAGAATAGTTGCCAAAATTTAGCACGTGGGTTCACTTGGCGCTGTTTTTCACCACACATACTCAATTATTTATAAACTAAAAATAATACTTTTTGAAAAAAAAACATAATAATAATAATTATAATAATATAATTTTTATACCACTTCAATCACAAAAATTAATCGCATCAACCAATAAATGGGTTAAATTACCGGATTTTATCTTTTTCCTTTTATTCAGTAATTTCAAAAAACAAAAACATTGTGTGAAATAGACAAGACAGAACAAAATTTTTCTTACTCACTGCACCACGTCTTGCCAAGAGGCGGAATTTTCGCAAGTATTTGAACTTCCTTTCGTCATCTTGCACTTAAATCTAAAAAAAAAATTAAAAAATTATAAAAAAGCAAATTTTGACCCGTCAAAGTTCAAATCATGTTCAATTGAATATTATCTACGCTAATAAATTAAAAAGCGAAAAATGCAGCAAATCAATCAAAAATTCAAATCTCATTTTAACGACAATTTGACATTAATTATAACCTAACCCAATGCACTAAATTTAGTTTTTAAATGTCTCATTTCTCATCGTGCTTAAAACGAGGACACACCTTGATATATAAATACAAAACACTTTTTTTATCGTTATATCGATATTTTTAATAGAAATTTCCAATATTCTTTTTTCCCATTCAAACAGAAAATTTTTAAATCACAACGCCTCTTCATTTTTTATCCTGTTTGCAAATAACGTGGAAATTTCCTTCTTGTAATAAAATAGTATCTCCACAATCTCGGTTCAATATCAACTGGAAATAAAAACACCATGTGGAAAATTTAAATGATTAATTTCTCAACTTTCATCCTATTTTTTTAACGGAATTTTAACATGAAACGATGAAATTAAAACGGAAAACGGTCAAATGTGAACTCACTTAGTTAAAACTCGAGCATTCTTCACATTCCTGTGTATCCAACATGATACAATTTCCACTTGATTTACCTGGTTTTACATTCACACAAGTCGTACACACAAACGATTCAACACCTTGAAAATGAAATATGGAGGATATACAATACTCAAGAGCAAGGCCGGCTCAAGGTGTAAAACTACAAGCGCATTGAATCGCACAATGCACCTTTATCTAAGCTTATAAAATAAGAATTAATTGACCTTTATCCAAATACTTACGTGTTTTAAATTCCTGTAATATTTATCAGTGCCGTGAATGAAAAAAAAGAGTGTATACGATTGTTGATTCACACATGACTCACTAACGCCGATCATTCGCCCTCGTCTGCCTTGTGCGTTTTGACAGCTCACAATCAGTGACGTCACTACATCACGTGCCTGGCAAAATGGAAGGCTTGGCCTAATGCAGTAGATTTAATTGGTTATTAATTGTGTTAGTTGATTGATTTTAGAGGAATTTGGTTAATTCAGTGAATCGAATGATAAGAAAAATTAGTTGTTTATAAATAGTGAAATGTGTTTTTTAAAATTGATGACGTCAGAAAGTGGAAAAAAATGAAATTTGTTTACACATAATTGCCATGAGATGGCGATAAATAATAAGCTTAGATCAGTCTCGCCATTGGCAGTCATAAGTTTAATGACTTTTAGCGATTATGTAATCGAAAATCACATGCAAACTTTAGCTCGGAGTTTAATTTAGAAATATTGTTTCAAAAAGAATTCGTTCTATGTTAAGCACGAAATATATTTCTAAAAGCACCTTTTCAAAGGCCTGATCTATGAACATTACAGTGCAACCCAAACTAACCCAGCCTAAAAAGATTATTGTTTTTGTAGTTTCTTTATTTTAATAATCTTAATTTGGAAATGTGAACTCTTTGGGATATTTTTTTATATTTTTATGAATAAAAATAATTATTTTCCTTATTCCAATTTCCTGAAAATTATATCACAGAAAATTCATTCAACCTACAGAGCATTGATATCTGTGCCAACATATAGAGCAGTAAAAACAACAAGAAATCAAAATTGATGACATTAATTTAAATTTCATTATCAAATTAAACGTGCACTATATATACCAACAAATACTAGTTCATTGTCCATTTCTAAAATCCATTGCACAATGGAAATCAACTCACTTTCTTTGGTAACAAATATTTCAAATGTAAAACATTTCACTATTTAAATTTATATTTGTTTTACAGATTACACTTTTAGCCATATTAATTTCAATTGCTGGCATTTCATCAACTAATGACAAAACCAAATCTACATCTCGTTCCTACACACCATTTCTTCCGCAAGTTGAATACCAACAACCGAATTATTACCAAGGACTTCAATATCCAGTAGCATTTAACTACAGAGCAACGAATTCAATTTCAACGTGTGCACAGAATACTACTTTAACCTATTGTGTAATGGATATGCAATACCCATTGTAAGTTATCAAAGATGTTTTTAAAAACTAATTATTTTTACTTAAATATATCTATGTAGATATGAAATATCTGAGGCTTACCAAAAGTATAGAGGACAAATTAAAGAATTAGTTGAAGGTAGTTTCACAGTTGACACTGAAAAATCGGTTGATACGTTGAATCAAATGAGCCAAGAAATATTTTTATGTCCAGCAACTGTTCAATACGCTAAACTCCTTCGAGCAATGGATATAAATGGAAGATGGAGAATAATCCTCAATGTCGAATCGTTTCCCCAAACTGTAAGATTAGAAACATGCACGTATGTAAATTTGATTTTTCTATACGAAAATACGCTATTATTTTTTTGAAATAATTTTTAATTATTTTTCAGTACTGCAGGTGAAGCATGTCCAAATTTAGCATCGTGTTTCTCATCAAGTTGTCTTCAAAAATATGTTTTTCAACGACTTGTAGTTTATAATGAAATATATGATCATTATTACAACCCTTTTACAGTTGCCACTTTTAAATTACCAAGTTCATGCTGCTGTAGAACGGGATAAATAAAAAATCAACTTTATAAATGTAACAAGATTTATTATAATTCATAAAGAAAAAAAATGTTCCAAAAAGTGTTCAAGTCATTGCACACCATTCTTTCAAAGAATAAAAAAGTATAAATGAAAGTAAATTTTTCAATTATTTTAGAAATTTTTTATCATAAAATAAAAAAATGTTTTGCTAATAACTTTCTTTCCTTTGCATAATTTCTATAAATTATAAATTATAAGAAATAAAGAGTTAAATATTCTACTTAGTTGTCATTTTCTATTTCAATACCAAGGTGTATAAAAATTAATCCTTTAGTTTATCCATAAAATGTGGCTGGCCATCAGCATCTAGACGTTGAGTCAGAATATCACATCCGGTTTCAGTCACAAGTAGCGTGTGCTCGAACTGAGCCGATCTTTTGCCGTCTTGAGTTACTGCTGTCCATTTATCCGGCCAAATTTCATCTCTCCAAGTACCTAAAAATATTTATTTTATTTCTGTATCGTAATAACAGTTTCTAACGACAAACCTTCGCAAATCATTGGTTCAATGGTAAAAGTATGACCAGGTTTCATAACACCAATTGCTTTATTTTCTAGAAAAAGAAAAATTTCAGTAAAAATTTATTTTAAATAAAAAAATAAAATCCCGATTTAAATATTTGAAATTAATAACGTACTAGCATAGTGAGGCACACTCGGAGCTGTATGAAATAATCTAAACAAAAAATAATTATTAAAAATTTAATTAATAAATTTTTAACATTGTTTTGTTTACTTATGAATTCCATGTCCACAATAGCTTCTTACAACAGAAAAGCCCTGTGATTGTGCGTGTTTCTGAATTATATTGCCAACTTCACGATATTTCGTACCAGGCTTAACTGAATAATAAATAAAATTAATTAATAAAATGAATAAAAGAGAATAAAATTTATCTTACCAACATCCATTGCCTTTGAGAGACACTCCCAAGCTACTTTAACCAATTGCCTTCCATTTTTATCAACATTTCCTAATAAAAATGTTTCATTAAGATCACCATGGAAACCACGATGATACACTGTTATGTCAATATTGCAAATATCCCCATCTTCAAGTGGACGTAAGTCAGGAATACCGTGACAGATCACTTCATTTACAGACCTATTTAAAAACAAAAATAAAAAGATATTAGTTAATTCATCGGATTTAAAAATATAAAATTTTCGTATTACGTGCAACAAGATTTCGGAAATTTATAATAATTTAAGGGAGATGGATAACATTCACGATCTATGCATGCTTCGTGTACTAATCGATCAATTTCTTCAGTAGTTACACCAATATCAATAGCCTGAGCAGCCACATCTAACACTTCCCGCCCCAACTAAAATTCAAAAAATTAAATAATTATTAGAAAAAATTTGTATAAATATAAAATATAAATATTTCCTTACTTTACCAGCTACTCTCATTCCTTCAATTTCATCATCATCAAGAACTTTAATAAATGTTGTTCCTCTAATAGCTAATTCACTTAAAGGTTGCCCTTTTGCATGATCAGCGTAATCAGTTCGTGGTATATGATCAGGCATCACACGTTGTTCCGTCTAGAAAAAAGTTATATACCGTATATATTTAATTAAATTTATTGTTTTCGTGTAAGGTTGATCACCGTACGCACCACTTTATATGGGCGTAATTTTCCGGAGAATTTGTATCCAGGCCAAAAAACGACATCATTCACTTTATCATCCTCTAAAAAATAATTTAAAAACTTGTGAGATTAATGTTAAATTGATGTTGTGTTTATTTTACGAACTGGCTTTTTTGTGTAATAATCTATGAGTGCTCCAGTAGCCCTTAAAGCATTCCTAAAGAAAGTTAGTGAAAAAAATTATAATTTTTTCGAAAGAAATATAAAATTTTGATGAAAACCTGAGAGCAAAAAAAAGATTGTTGAATCCCTAATTGGATACATGTTGGACATTGAAGTTTAGCTGGATTACTACACCCTTGAGTTTCGCACGTCTTATTTTCCATTACGCATGCCGCCATATGTATTGGCTCGCCCAAGATGAAATTTTCTGTATACAGAACCAATTCTAATGTTTGTCTGGTTGGTATTTATTACGATTTGTTCTGCATTAAAATGCGACATCTCTTGGTTAAAAGCAAGACTACCTACAGTAAAAAGACCCACACACACTGGTGAAAAGTGTTATTCCAAAATTCCTTGAAAATTGCCACGAGATGGCAATAGCTACGCATGACAAAGTAAGAAATCACTTGCATTTTATTACTTTTTCTTTGGTTATTTTATTTCAATTTTTGTTAAAGTTTGAGATGAAAAAAACAAGCAAAAACAATGCAGCATCCAATTCAGTTTTTTGTTTATCCAAATATTATTAATTTTTTTTACTATTTATTTCCATTCTGAATGCTAAAATCTTCCTTATAGATATGCATTAAAACTGTAATTTCTGTCATGTGTAACTAGCGAAGACTAGTGTCAGAATGTGGCAAAATCACAGTATTTACTGCCTAACAGTTTGTCCCAGTTTATTAAACTGATTTTATTTGTTAAGTTGAGTATTTTTCTTACATATTTTTACAGTAAGCTTTCTCTAACAGCACCATCTATTAGCATAATTTAAAACAAACTAAACATTTAGTCATAGTCCCTTCGACAGTTAAAAGACCATTCTATCAAAGGACTATGATTTACAGTTAGTTTACAATTCTGAAGGCGCTAATACCCGATATAGAAAGCCATACTTTATAAACTTATTATGGTAACAAGTGAGTGAACAACTCAAATTTCAATTATAACATTTTTATTTATCTTTAGAATCATGTTTTTTAGCATTTTGTCTTTGTTTTTTTTGTTCCATTTTATGCAATGTTCTACAAATTTGTCTCTTAACTTCTTTCTGTTTCCTCATTCGAATTTCTTCTTGTTGCTTCACTTGCTTTCTATGCTTCTCCACTCGTTTGGACATTGCTGCTTTATCTTTAACTTTCTTCTCCGCATACATACCCTTAATAGTTTTCAACAATCGAGCAACCTACAAAAACGAATTAATCAGAACATATCGAACAACAAAATTTTACAGCATGTAAACAAAATCAACCACAATGCTGTAAACTATTAAACAAACAAGTACCTTTTCCTCTTCAGGTTCCCTAATCACCGCAATTCTTTGTGCTTGCAAATTCTGAACTCCCTTCATTTTAGCTGCAAATTTAGGCTTAAGTGCGTAAGGTAAATTTTTTTGCAGCGATTTAGGAATTCTCAATGAACCAAACACTCGCTCTTCTCTTTCTATTGGCTAATTATGTTAAAATAAAAAGATTGAAATTAGAATTACACGAGTTATCATCATTGTCATTATTGTATTTAAATTAAATATTAAAAATAATTACTTTGTAAATAGAATTTTCATTCAATGGTGCTTGAATTCCATAAGCTTTTCTTAATTGTCCCACTGTTCTCATTCCCTGCCATTGTGATTTCATTTCAGGTGGAAGTAGGAGAGACGTAACTGGATTATAAAACTTTGGAACATCAACAGTGAACCATGTACGCATAAATACAATATCTAAGGAGAAAAAAAAACAAAATTTAGTAAATCAAATTTAAAATGTATAAATATTCTGCTTAAGTTAAACGTACCACTCATTTTGATTTTGTCTTCAAATGTAGCTCGAAAGGCTCCCTCAGGTTTTCTTAATGCCTTTTTAATTTGCCCACGAATTCCACTAACTGTTTTAATTGAAGCACCTTCAAACTTGGCTACTTCCAAGCACGAAGAAAACATTCCCTGTATAATCAAGCAATAAAATAAATTAGTTTAAAATAAAAATCGAATATTAAAATTTTATTCAAAAAATTTACCTTAATAAAAGCAGTCTTTTTAAAAATTTGTGACGGTTCTCCAATAAGTTTCAGCTTTTTCACCAACTGAGTCGATTTATCCAAGTTAAGAATTACTCCAGTTGCAGCAATTCGAAAATTAGGCTTAAAAGATGAATAAATAAAATTGTTATTATAATTTATTAGTTATATATGTTAATAAATATTTACCGTAACTTCGGAAACACTTTGAAATGCTAGAAGACCTGTACCAGGTGGGGTAATTGGACCTACAAATTAAACAGTATTTTTACAAAAGCAGTTCAAATTTAAATCATTAAATAATTAAACTAACCCCAAAATGATGCGTAGCAATGGAGATGCTCAGGTGTGTATTTTACAACTCGATTTCTACCATTGTCATCTTGAGTTGAAAAGAGAACTAAGGTTTGAAACCGACGCCATCCAAGTGAAAAAATAAGAGGATCTCGAGTTTTTAAAATTCGTTTATACCACCGATGCTTTTTAATTCGAACCTACAAAATTAGATTTAGTTTATTACAATAAATATCAACAAACTCTAATTTTCTTCTTTCAAACTAACCTGAACAAAACCAATATTTTCCTCAGCACTCAAAAGCCCTCCGAGCATTATTGGATATGTAGGATCAAAATTGGTCACCATTTCGCATGGTATGTTCTCCAAAAACATTCTCACATACATTCCAGGTCGAAAACCCTCATATTGAACTCTTATTTCATCTGGTAAACCTTCAAATTCACTTCTATTCAACTGTTAAACAAATTAAATAAAACAATAAATAAGTAAGCAAAATAGAAATAGAGAAATATAATTTTACCTGAGTTTGCAAATCAGTTTCAGATTTCAGACTATCTAAATAAGCTGATCCTCCCGATTTATCGTCATATTCACCATCAAACAACTCTTTCAATCTCCGTTTTTTCTCCATTCGCTTTTCCAAGGTTGTTTTAGGTTCTGTGTGTGCTTTAGGCTTAACATAATCAATAATATCGTCTTCCTTTTCTTTATCCATTTCTGATGCATTGTGTTTATTTCCAGTTTCTAAGTCCTCAAAATCACCATACAAATCTTCATCATTCTGTTCCAACAACGCTCTTGCATCTTCATCTTCCCGCCACTTTCCAGTAACAAATTCATCTCTGATTTCGTCTCGGGCCTGCAAAAGACAAAATAAATTGCGTATAAGATATGACTAATTATATATTCACATGAATTAATACCTCTGTCAGACTCCAATCGTGATTACTCTGACATTTAAACCTCGAATCTTCTTTAACTGCTGACATTCGTTCCGAAACTGTTTCACTTTTATCTCTGGCAATATAAAAAAAATCCTCGATTTCTTTCTCGTTCTTATCTTCATCGTCATCTTTTAATTTCTCTTTATCTGTTCCTAAAGAATAATAAAATTTATTACTTCAAAAAAATAACTAAAGCAAAAAAATCATATATTTACTTGTTCCATAGATAAGTTTTTGTAGATTCCGAGTAACATTTTGATGTTTATAGTACAAATCCGAGGCTTTCTTGGCTAAATTATCTTTCCACTTTAAATGTCCTACTTCTTCATCCTCATCATATTCGCTTTCATCATCCGCTTTGAGCCTTTTTCTGACAGGTTCTTCTTCATCAGATTCCCATTGAATTTTCTCATTGTGTGATTCATCATCGTTTGAATAATTTTCCTCCTCGTCGTCATCATTATCATCCTCCTCCTCGTCATCATCATCATCATCTTCCTTTTCTTCCTCGTTATCATTATCATCATCCTCGCTTTCATCCTTTTCGTCAGCAAATCTAACTTTTCTTCTTCCAGAATGTTCCATTAAATTTTCGCTGTCATCTTTAACTCTAAAATAATTACAAAAACATTAGCTTATATTTGACATTTTCTAAATTAACTTACTGTTCCCATTCGGCTACATCTTCCTCTCCTAGTTCAGGTGCATCTTTAAACACTTGTATCTTACTTTGTGCTAATTTTGTATCTACAGTTGCTTGCATTGCCATCAGCGATGTAGTTAATTCTTTATCAGCTTTCTCCTCTTCGTTTAACTAATAATCAAAGGACTAAACAGTTACAACCAACTTAAAAAAATTACAAATAAAATAAAACATACATTCGTTTTCGTGTGAGAATGACTTCCGCCTAAATCGATATAAACAGCATCCTTATCATAAATAATTCCACCAACTCCTGACATTGGAGCGAAAATAAGTCTTTCCTTTTCATTGAGTGATCGTCGTTTTTCCTTATCAGGAAGTGGACATGGGTCAGGCAAAAACTTCATATCCTTTATATAAAAGTCGCCACATCCTAATTAAAATAAAATAAATTTATGAAAATCTTCAATACATTAATTTCGAAATTAATAAATAGTTTATTGCACCTGGAATATGAATATTGCTGTGATTTTTGAAATATGTACCCCTTACATATCCATAGAGACTAATTTCACGATCGCATTTTGGATTTTGTCTAATTGTTTCTGGATCTGTAATATCCTCCATTCTGTCGGCTAACAAATACGGATGAGTTGTTCTCCATTGTAACGGTCGAAATTTAATAACGGAAATAAATCTTCCTAAATTGTGTACTTCAGTTTTTTGGTATTCATCATGGATCATTCCGGATAAGTAGAACAATTTTGCTCCTTGATAAATTTCAGTCCAAAACCGATGTTTTAGTTGCTTTTTTGTAGTTCTCAATTGCTTAGCATTTCGAAATAAATCTAAATGTGTAAGCACACCAAGAATTCTAGGAAAACCATGAACTTGACAAACGTTAAGAAACTCAAACGTTTCCATTTCAAATCCGAACTTTGCATCAATCATTAGAAGAACTAAATCTGCAATTTTAGCAACGTCCACCATCACATTTATGTCGTTATTACATTCCAAAAAAGTCAAGCGTCGCTTTTTACCTAAAGAAATAACAAATAAAATGTTAATGTAAATATACGGAACGTGTACGTTTAATAAATAAAAAGAATCTTACCAGATACTACAGTAAATGGCCCTTGGACATTTTTCACATTTTGGTGAGTAAAGTTTTTAATAAGGCAACGAAGTAAAGTTGTTTTGCCAACTTTAGGTGGTCCCACAATTGCTACGACAATTGGAGGTGGCTCCAGTGGTGTTCTGTCGACTGTTGGCATTTGTTGACGCTTGCTTTTGACGTCCATAGTTCTGTTATATTTAAAGCAATAACAAAATTGGATTAAAATTATTCTTTAATTAATTTCTGTAATTATTTTAATTTACCGTCTAAAGCGTCTTTCAGCTTTGACATGGGACTGAATTGAAAAAGCCTTTGGATTATTCTGTTTGGCATTTTCTATTCCGTCTGGTTTTTCTCCTTTTTTATTCTTTTTATCTGCTTTTCGCCCTGAATGGCGTTTGTTATGTTTCTTCTTTTGGTCTAACTCCTCCATCTTGTGTGCGATTTTATCAAATTATCTGTTTTAAAATACAAGCAAAAATAAATTTAATAAGTGAAAACTAAACATTATATTCTAAACCAGGCATGTCAAAGATACGGCCCACGGGCATTTCTATGCGGCTTGTGGCCTCAATTAATAATGCATTCAATGAAAACATTCTTTTCTATACATTGAACACATAGATACAGAAAACAAGTAGTAATTAAACACAAACATGCCACTGTCATAAGTATGTATTCTTTTTAAATTGAGAAAGTCTATAATAATATTGTAATGCATTGATAGTGTGAGGAAAAAATTTTGGCCAGCCGATATATTTTGAAAACAAATTGGCACTTTTATAAAATTGAGTTTGACACCGCTATTCTAAACATACCAGTTATCAATATATTCCGTTTGTTTGAATGCAAATTTACACGTGCATCCCTGCTTCCGCCATTTTGAAACTAATAAAAGATTTGTTCTATCTCGATCCAACATTAGTGACATCTTCCGGGAAACAACTAAACTAACAGCCAAAGCCAATAGAACATACATACCGTAGGCTATGTTCAAGGTTATGTTCTGTTTATTTTGAAATTTTTATTAAAAATGTAATAAAATAATCAATTCGTTTATTCAGAAATTTTATTATCAAAATATTGCGACCGTAAACCATATTCAGCAAATCTCATTCTCTCAAACCTCTCATAAAAATACTAAAAGCGATTAAATTTATCCGTCAAATAAATAAATAAATGGTCAGCTAGCTAACGATGCGCCCGTGTCCTTGAGCGCTTCATTTGTCAACTGTTCAATTTCATTGATAAGTTGCTCAGTTTCTAAATCGATTGTGTCTGGACTAACAAATCCATCATCCCACTCGAAATCAGTGGAAATAGGCGTGGCGCATTTATCACTGCCGGCAGTGGCTGTTATTTCTTCCTCAGTTTTTTGTGATTGAGTTTGAGGAAAATAAAATCCTATTTTTAAAAATAGTAAAATGAATATAAAATTCTACCACCAACTTTTCTATTTCTTTAAATACCAGCTTCATGCTCCCATTCCAAATCTACAGATGAAGACGGAGTATTCCGTTCCCGACCGCTTCCATTTAAGCTTGAGCTATTCGAAGCTGTTCTTGATCTACTATCTATTAAAAACAATAATTAAAGTAATAATAATTTAAATTTTAAATAAAATATTATTTTTACCTTGTACGAAATTACGATTAAGAGCAGCTCGTGCTCGTAGAAAATTTGTAGGATTGACTAAAGTTTCTCCACGTGACATATCTGATCTATGTTAAAAATAAATTTCAAAAATATTAAAATTTACCAAAAAAACGTAAATTGTTAATTAAATTATTACAAATTCCAATCTGCGTCCTCATCCCTGATATAAGATTCGTTTGAGCAAGTTGTGCGAAGTAGAAGACGTGCTGGATTTATTATTTGATGATTATCAGCTAATTTTGACATTCTTGCTGCTTCCTGTCGTACATCTCCAAAAGCTTCTTCTTCTAATTCCAGCATTTCTTCCTGCTTAGCCATCTGAAAAAATAAATAACGAAAAGCAGAAAATAAATATTTTATATTAATTTTAAAAAAATAAATTTAAACTAATAAAGAATTTGAATTAAAAGTTTACCTCCAAATACAATTTAGCATCGTTTTCTTTTTGAATATTAACCAAAAGATCATATTTGCCAGTGGATAGTAAATGTTTTTCAAATTCAGATATGACAGGTTCGCTAAAACAAAAGTGCAAAACTAAAGAAATAACCAAAAATATAAAAACAAAATAAAAAAATAAAAAATAAAAAATAAAAATAGCGTGTAGAAATGTAACAAACAAAATTATATATAACAGAGAATAAATCAATATAATCAATATTAACGCATAAAAAAAATACGTAAAACATCAATAAATAAAGTAAAAAATAAACACGTAAATAAATAAATAAACAAAATGCAGGAAAAGAAATATAGTTGTGATAGGAAAAAATATATATAAAACTTAAACCAACCTTTCGTTTCCGAAATGACAACACAGAAGATATACTAGAAGATAAAACAAGGGATACAAATTAACATGAAATTAAATTCAGAGTCAACTTCTGTAGAAAATATGCAAAGCTGAACATAATTAAGACATATTAAATTTTAAAACAAAAAATAAACAGTCATTGCTCTTTAAACTTATAAACCTTTAAATTAATAACATTTAAAAGTTTAAGCTTAAATGACAGCACATATGCGTTATTTCAGTTAAGTAATCAAATAAAGTAAATGCACCTAATCAATATTTGTATTTTGATAATGTATATTTTTCTTGTCAAGTTACAGAATAAATTATTTATTTATTTAAACAACTAAAAATCCATGACTCAAGAGTTTAGACGTCGTATCTAAAAGGTGAGTTGGCTTCAAACACGAAGTGATTTTCAATTTTCAGAATAGTTTTGACCGTTTTCAGTACATTAATAAATATGCAAAATATTAAAATTTTATCGATTTAAGAATTTAAGCAGTTGAAATAAAAACATGCAGTTATAAAACCAAATACATTAATTTATTACCTTAGTGGTTCATCC
Source organism: Geophilus carpophagus (assembly GCA_034687075.1). Classification (NCBI taxonomy): domain Eukaryota; kingdom Metazoa; phylum Arthropoda; class Chilopoda; order Geophilomorpha; family Geophilidae; genus Geophilus; species Geophilus carpophagus. Next base: position 20,717 of record JAQFZN010000089.1, on the reverse strand, counting down.
CTGGGTACCTGAAACAGAATTAATTTATATATTTGCAGCAGACAAAAATGTTTAAATATTCAGTTTACCTCATCCATCAGACTTTCAAACTGAAAATTAAATTAAAGAAAATAAATAAAACAGTATTTCTTAAATTTTGGTACATTTGATAATTACCTCAACTGAATTACCTCGATCATAATACAAACTTCTTGCAAAATGCCTGTAATTATAGAAAAAAATTTAATTATTTAAATGGTTTATTAATGTTAATTATTTAATTTTTTATACCTAGCTTCTCGACCACCGAAACATCGTGAAAAACAATTTCCCATTCTATACGCAACGTATTAACAATATTATGTTTTTGTAAGTCATGTCTTATAATGATTATTAAGAGTAAATTAGCCTAGATCTTGATCAAAACATCACATGATACTATATTTGCTAAGTAGCTCAATTCGAGTTCCATTTTGAAATGATTAGCGCAGTCTCTAGTGGGAAAATCTGGAAACTTACGAGATAATTAAAACGCCGTACAAGATTTTACAGGACAAGCATTGACATATTCAGCATGGTAGCTTACTTTTGTATATTTTTTTTGTGTATTATTGTGGTTTATACCATTTAATTTCTAGGCAAAACCTACAAAAACGAAAAAGCCCAAAACAAAACCGATTAAGAAGGTGAAAGGAATTCATCCCAACAGCAGAAAAGCAATGAAAACAGTGGGCGCCGCTATTCGACTAGAGAGAATAAATGCGTAAAAAATAATCGAACTATTTAAATAAAACTTGCTAAACTAAGTATATTTTGCTATTTCAGTCGCAAAAATAGTAAATCACTAAAACAGCAAACTTTAGCTAATAAATTAGAATGGTTTCGAGACCATTTAGAAGAAGTTTCAAATAAACCAAGCAATGAAGAAATTCTTCATTTAGTAGAAACGTAAAAACAATCTATTCATATCAATTTTACCGATTATTATTGATTATTAATTAGAAATAATTCTTGTTGCAGCTATTTCAAAAGATTTGATTCTGAATTAGAACAAATGTCCATAGTCCATGGAATTAAAGGACGAAAAGTGAACCAGCATGCAGCTCGACATGATGTAATTACTCATCAAATTGAAACCGAGGAAAGAGATTTTAATACTTGTGGATTTGGTAAATACAATTAATTAAATTAACAAGAAAATGTAAAGTGAGAAGTTATATATTCTAGAATTACCTGATTTATCTAACGACGAAAACGTCAAATACTTGAGAGCATGGAAAGGCGAATTAAATCTTCTTCCTAACATAAAATTACGAACGTACAATAGAAAAGAATTATCGTAAAAATAAAACGATACAAGTATAAATAATAGATTAAAAAATATAATTTTAATTTCACAGCACAATTTGTTAGTTCTTCATTCATATTTGCTTAAAAATTGAAAAGACAGAATCCAAAAATTCATTAATTTTTTTAATAAACAAATATATTGATAAAAATAAAACTAATTCATGTATAAAATTTAAAGAAGAAAAAACATTTTTTTTCTCATTAGAGCAACATTTCTTTTTCTAATAAGGCCTCAATTTGGCAGGAATTAAAAATCTGCATCCCAACCCGACATTTCATCAGGTGCTGATACTGTTTGACGTGGATAACAGTCGAAATTACTTGTATCAATAGCTGATGACACCTAAAAAAATTTTCATACATAAATAAAAAAATTTATTAAGATTTTTAATATAAAATTAAATAAAAAATTTAAAAACCTGAGGCAGAATTGGTGCTAGCATTGTCCGAGATTTTAACCCATCCCAATCGAACCCTTGAAACCATTTATTTTTTTTAATGTCACTTATTCCATTCTTTTGATATCCGAGTCTCTCTGATGGACTATCTCGACAAAGCCTTTTAATAAGAGATTGTGCATTACGGGTAACATGGCGTGGGAAGTCGATCATATCTATTCCTTTGAGAATAATATTGTATGTTTTCATGGGATCAGGCGCAGTAAATGGAGGACTAAAGGAAAATTATTGCAGTTATTATTAACTAAAAGAAACCAATTTTATCTTATTTACACTCCAACGAAGAGTTCGAATATGAGCACTCCCAGTGACCAATAATCGACTGCCCTGTCATGGCCTTTATTCAAAATTATTTCAGGAGCTACATATTCTGGGGTTCCACAAAACGTCCATGTTTTTTGCCCACTACGAAGACGTTTAGAAAAGCCAAAATCGACCTATTGAGAATTAATAAAAAAAAATTATAAACAGATTTATAGTTATTATTATTGCTTATAAAACTTATAAATTCTTTTCTCACCAATTTTGCATATCCATTACAGTTTAATAAAAGATTCTCAGGTTTTAAATCTCTGTATATAACTCCCCTTGCGTGAAGATATTCCAACGCTTCTACTACACAAGCAGTGTAAAATCTTGTTGTGTATTCATCGAAATGACCTCTAAACAAAATTTAAAAAAATTTATAAAAAATTTAATACAAGCTCAGTTTAAAAAAAGAAAGAAATTTCTTACCTGTCTCTTAGTATAGTCCATACTTCACCTCCAAGACATGCCTCCATGAGCATGTAAACAAATTTACGGTCTTTAAAAGTTTTATAAAGCCTTAATAAAGAAATTAGATTGGATGTTATTTTTCTTATGATTTATTATTAACTTTATTATTACCTTGCAATAAATGGCGATCTACATGCCATCATAATATTTTTCTCACTGTACAAATGTTCTTGTTGTCTAGTTTCCAGTATATGTTGCTTCGTGAGGCACTTAATGGCAAATGTTCTGTTCCTGTCGTGGATATTCTGAACCTAGAATAATATTTAAAGTTTTAAAAAATTAAAATCTAAAGCAAACTAAAAATTATTAACTTACCAATTCTACTCGTCCGAATCCACCAACACCTAAAGTAGCTAGAATTTCAAGATCTTTGAATTGAATATCTGCGATATCTGCTTCCATTTCCAACAAACTTCCAGCTGAACTAAGAGGCCTAATAAAAAATAAAAAAAAATTATAAATTTATCTTTATATAATTAATAATTTAATATTTTACCTTTGTAAGTTTCTAATCTGATCCCCATAATCCTTCTCTTTAAACTCAGTCACACCTCCAATCAACTCAATAAATGAGCTGTGTGTAAAATAAATAAAACAATTTATCAAACAATTCCATTTATAAAAAAAAAGCTTACTCTCGATCTAAAGTAAGACATTCAACTCCAGGTGGTAGAGCAATCACATTAGCTGTCCGACAATCTTCTCTGATAATCCAAATAAAAACAAAATAAGATAAGATTAAAATTGTTACTAATGCTTTTTCAATTCTATTTTTACCTAAGTAAAGCCTGTTCACCGAAGTAATCGCCTTTCTGCAGAGTTCTAATTTCCTCCTCCTCATCTTCCGTAGAAAATCGTTGCGTGACTTTTACCTAAATTTCAAGTCCTAATTAACATCAGTTGCAACCCACTATTTGATGCCACTTACGCTGCCATTGCTGATAATAAAAAAGGTGTCTCCAGTCATACCCTGGCGCACGATATAATCGCCACTAGGATAAAATTCAACTTCAGCAACATCCGCAATTTTCACTAAAGTATCATTTTGCAGCCCTTGTAATATAGGAACACTGAAAAAACATCAAACGTAATAAAATAATTCAAATTTCCTTTTAGAAGAAAGCAAAAAATATAATTCAATCTCAAAAAAAAAAAAAATTGATATTATGCATACCATTTTAGCACTTATGAATATAGTTATTTATATTCCCTAAAAATACTAACATACCTCAAAAATGTGCATTCACAACTCATTCTACCTTTTCAATATCAATACTAAGCTTAATTCCATGCCATGTAACATACATTCTGGGTTACTTGCGATTGCAATATGCAATGAACCCAATACCGTTTGTAAGATGTACATAAAAATGGGAAACCCAAACAAGATTCGACTTCGCCTTGGGGTAATTATTTCAAATGTTCAGAGTTTGTCATCTGAATAGTGAATAAACTAAAATATAATGCATATGCATAATTAAATCCATTTTAGAGCAAATTTGCATATTTATGATGCTGAGTACATCCGTATTAGCACCCTGAACTAGAAAAGACCTGTCCTAATGTTAACTATGGATATCTATGTCTTGACCTATCTCTTGCTTAATTTTTTTAATTTTATCAAAATTGTATATTGATTTATTTGATTCATTCACGCCACGACTCGATACTGGTTAATTCTAGCAACATTAAGTAATAATTGAAATATATTGCATTTATTTGTGTCTTGACATTATTATGCATTGTGTTAGAAAATCAATATGCAATAAAATATTATTTTGCAACATTCAGGTTAGTTTCAGCATAAGTTGAAGATGATAGTCATCTTCCTGGAAAAGCCACGTAAGGCTGGATCAATAGCTTTAAGAATAGGACTAATTAAAAAATAAAGAGATGTTATTTATATAAAAATATTCAACCGGTTTAAATAGTAAAATTTTTACGATCACTAAGCAGAACCTTTTAACAGCTGTGAACTATTTAAAGGAGAAATAACTGGATGGAAAAAGCTGAGCATATGGTAATGTTTAACTAAATAAGCAATGTAAATAAAGCGATGTAAAGAATTATAATTTCATTCTTATTAAACCTAATTTCCGATATTTATATCGCTTCAATCAAAATTGACTCATTACAAGTAAATTTCAAAATTCTTATCAACTGATACTTTTTCCTACTTCCGGCAGCGTTACTATGATTTCATAGTAACTGTGATGTTTTTACATGAGTCAAAAATTAAACAAATATGGCGTTTTAGCAGTGGCGGATAAGGACCGATTGCCTCTCTTGAAGGATGCAGTACCATATCCATTGAATTGCATTGAATCGAAGAGATTCTTTGAACTATTTTATTTTTTTTTCAAAAATATTGTGGTACTATGATTTTTTTGTCTTTTGATCAATGAAAGTTTGAAATTTGTCATTTTATTCGATAGTTTGCGTATTGCCCCTCTGAATGAAAACTTTCTTTTGATAAATTCAACCAAATTCGAAACCAGTTTTTAACATATGTTTAAGAAATATCGTTTTCCATAATATTATACCTTCGTAAAAGTGATGTGTACTCTTCTTGCCGTTCGATTCCCGTCTTCATAACAATCATCTGGAAGACACTTCTATCTAAGCACCACACGTTGGAATCAGTGAGTGCCTCAACAGATGCAGTTCGAGTACAGTTATATAAAATAGCCAATTCTCCAAATGCTTTCCCAGAACCCATTTTCCCTAAAACTGCACCATCTTTTTTCACCATCAACTCTCCATCTGCAATTAAAAATAAATTGATAAATTAATTACTATTAATCAGTAAACTAATTAAAAATAAAATACCCGCAGACACATAAAGATGTGAACCAGGTTCTCCTTCTTGTATGACAAGACTCCCTTGTGGGAAATGCCTCAGGTACATGCAGTCCACCATTTCCTTTACTTGAAGTGCGTCCAAATTCTTTAAAAAATCATTGGCCGAAATTGCATCTTTGATTAACTGCTTGGACCTATAATAATAGTAATAAATTGAATTAAATTAAACCCAATTTAAAAGTTATAACCAATATAAATAATCAAAATAAGAATAATAATTTGTCAATTTTTCTGTTTCTCAAAAGTTTTGCAATTTTTTCTTGACTTGAAACCGTTGACATATGAAAAGGTTTGAAAAATTGCTATTGAATAAGAAAAACCCACAAAAATATCAATTTCCGCTCCTCGCGTTACAGAATCACCACAAGTGAAAAAAATAATAATCATTGACAAATTGCAACAAACCTGAAGTCCTTGTCATGTTTCTCAAGGTGTGTTGAGTTCACTTTGCCTGGATTAAAGCTCTCTCCAGAAACACCTTGTCGTTTAGCTGCAGATGATTGACCAGCCATTGAATGGTGTTCATGAAGAGATGCTAAAAGATCCGTTTTATTTCCCATTCTGGATGGTGTAGTTGCTTGCAACACAGACTTTAAAAAAATAAGAAAAGAACAATATAATTTTAATCATTTTTTAAAAAAAGTTCTTGAAATTTCTCCAAATAAAAAAAATTAAAAAACTATTTGAGACTGAGTAAAAAGGTCGTTTAGATATAAAAATAAAAATAAGGTACATCAATATTATCAAGATAAGAGTTTATAATCACAAGATAAAGAACAAATTAAACAACAACTATCATTTTCAAAGTGTGAAAAAATAATTTTAATTCATTTACCTTCAATTTATGTATTTCTTGCTTAAGTCTCGTTTCTTCTACATCCTTATACTCAACTTGCAAGTGCAAATCCTCAACTAAACTTTGCAATTCTTCAACTCGTGCATCTTTATCACTCAACTCTGCCTTCAACTCGACAACAAGTTGTCGGAGCCGTCTTCCTTCCTCTACAGAAGCTTCGAGGATCTTCGAATTATTGGTCAAGTTTGATCCTCCAGAATGCGAACTACCCACGTTGCCCATGTCAATGTTGCGCTCGCCGATATGAGCAATTCTCGTCGTCGATTCGGACCAAGGCACGTGCACCCCGCACGCGTGCGAAGCGGGGGCGGACGCCGCTCGTCCATTCGCTGATAGCGACATTGCGTCGTCAAGGAAACGCCGTCAAAATGGCGAAATTCAATGGTCGAAAGTCATTTCAGGTGAATATTATGGACGGAGTTAATAAAAACTGCACCTAACTGCGAAAAAAATTATAAAAGCAATAAATAAAAATTAATATAAAGTAAAAGATTACTGATAACGCTTGTTATTATCACCCAGTGTTGAATAAAACACAACACAAGTGCGCCGTCCCGCGTATATACACAACGACTCAAAAAAATCTAGTCGTTTGATTAATAATAGTTGCAAAGAGTCGAATTCAAGTTACACTGACCTCTTAAACAAGTGTCCAGATATGGTTACAATTTGACTTGATCACACTGAAACGCAACAACACCTGCAACTCAATTCGTCCACTTTATCACACTCTACCGACCCGAGTTCAAAGCAAAACTTTACCGATTAATCAATGAAAAAAATTCCTTGCATTAAAATTCCTCTTTCCATATCCCCCCTTAGAAAGCATAATAGACGCGACTCACGAAAGGAATAAAAAAAAATTTCATGGAACTCAAAGTGCAGACAGACAATTTGGTATTAAAAAAATGTTTAGTTATTACTAAAATCCATTATAAGAGCTTAGTGGTATTGTAGATAGATTTATAACTAATTTGTAAACTTAACGGTTGCTAGGTTACAGTGAGGTGAGTTTGAGTGTGCTCCATCTGGGCAAACTCACGAACCCAAAGAAGTAAAAAAAAATTAAGTAAACTCTAAACGAATTGACTTTTTTCTTTTATTTATTACTCTTGGGGTCTAATTAAGAGCGATTTTATTGCATAGATCATCCATTAATTACGTCATAATTTTGATTGTAAGGTTAAACGCTGAGTGTGAAAAATGCTAATGGTTTTGCATGTGGATAATGAGTGATCGATTTTGAGTAAATTACACGTGTATCCAACAATAAATGTCGAGAGAATGCGTGATTTACAATGCTTATCTTACCACTTGTTTCTAATAAGCCCCGTCCGTCTTATCAGGTACCATCTGCTCGTGGACCCCTGCCCTTTGCTGTTGCTAAGGTAGAAGTTGGATGAAAAAGATGTAAAAAAAATGGTTGGTCTTTATTTTAAGAAGATTGGATGAGTTGAAAGGTTTGTTTATTTCTTATTATTATTTTTAACTTTGAAAATAAATAAATTGAAAATAGTTTTCCAGAAGTTGTTAGCAATTTTTTATTTATTTTTTTTTCTAGATTTTTAGGATGATGTTGACAAGGAATTATGAAATTGATAGCGACCTGAATTTTAATGGTCGATTTTCATGTTAAATGAGAGTAAAATTTTTTTTGTTGAAATTTTAAAGAAAATTTTTTTAAAAAATAATATACATTATCAAGATGGTTATTTAAGTAATTTAATCACTTATTATCATTTATTTTAAAAAGTAAATTGTTTAAAATAGATGCAATTTATCAGATAAATAATAATAAATGATTTTTTTTTAATTTAAAAATGTTAAGTTGACCTCATTTTAGGCAAAAAAAAACGGAAAATCTAAAATTTTAAGCCATTTTGAATATTTTAAATTTAAAAATTCCAAAAAAAAAAATCTGAGTAACAAACTAAAAACTAAAAAACAAAATAACAAAAATTCAAAAACTGACCTCATTTTTTTACATACATTTCGCTTCAATTTTTTTTTAAAAATTAAATAGAAAAATGTGCTTCTGATTTCCCTTTTCACCATAAATAGTCAGGTTACATCTTATTTCATGCTCCCTTACTCACAAACTCACTTATTAAAATTAGACCACTTGTTAACTGGAATTTTCCGTCCCTTTACAGCACCCTTTAGCCAAGTAAAATTCTCAGAAACAGAAAATAGTATATCAGTCATTTCACTTCTTTACAAAATTCCTAACAGCAGCGAAATAAAAAATTATCAATTGCAACTTGTTTGTATAAAAACCGAAACTTTATATTTTATACAACTAAAAGAAACAAAAATATATTCTCGACTCCGGTTGCAACTGATATCATGTTACATGAATATAAATAACTAATTTAGAATAACGAATCTCCAAATCAAATTCCAATTCAATTAACAAAGAAAAAAATGACAGGGACCTTGTCATCAAATTAAAACCAAACTCAAAATAAGAAACTAAAATAATATTCAAAATGAGAGGTATAAAACAGAGAAAAAACATACCTTAAGAAAATAAAAACCCACAACAAAATCAAAATGGCAGCTTCAGTTCACCAACGGGTTGTTAAAGTAAAAAGAGGTCAGTAGAAAACGCATGTAAATAAAGTGCTCCAGGTGATAAAAAGTGAAAACTAACAAACTCCCTTGACCCATCATGTGATCACATGGCGCGCGCGAAACAACCACCACCTGGGACCTGGATCAATCAAGAGAGACTTTGTACAACTTTTGAACTTTTCCCCGGCTTGCAAAACTTACTAATACGCTTTAATATGAAACTCAACTTCCTGTAATAAGAGGAAATAGCTCTTTTATTTTCTAATTATTATTCTCAAGGATGCACATTATTAAAATATATATTTTTAATTTTTTTAAAAATGTTCAATATTGTTTGAATTTTTTTTTTTAATTTTAATAAAATTTTGCAAGTGTTGGAGAATTTCTTACCGTGTTTGGGTTGTTGTTGGTAGATGTGGCACTGTGATGTAGAATGTACACAAGTGCAAAAGGAAGTTGTTTATGGATTAGGCCAGTCGTATATGACGTAATAATTACGTATTATCGTCGTTTATAATAAATGCGTGTTGAATAAAATATGAAAAAAAGAAAAATGTATGTGTTGCTTTGCATTTTTCACTTTGTCTCCTTGAACTTTGGTTTCTTGTTGGTTCAAGGACAAAAATCTATAAAAAGAAAATGAGAATTTATAAATAATTTTTTTTTAAATATAAAAAAAGGAAAAGTATAGAAAAAAAGTTATCAATGAAATAAATATAATGTGCATTATTTATTTTCTATTTATGTAACATTATTATTTAATTCCAACAAAGAAAATGATAAACGTGCAACTTACACGCCACTTGATTCAAGTGGTAAAAATTTGAATTAAAAAGTTTTGATTTAAATTGTAAACTTTTTTATTTAAAAAATTTATCTAAGTTTAAGATATGTAAATACGAGTAAAAAAGAAAAATGAATAAATAAATTTAATAAAACTGTAAATATATAAAATTAAACTTTTTGGTTACCATGGCAACATTTACCAACTGCATCTGTTAGACAATGTGAGATGCTCACGTGCGAGCAGAGTTCGTCGTCCCATTAAATAACGGGTTAAAGGAAATAAAATTATCAATGTGATGTAAGGCGCCCTCTATGGTGACTTGGTAAAGATATTTTTGGGCTGTTTGAAGATTTGAGAGCCGAACAGCTCGACAAGGAAACAGCATGGCAAGTCAAACGCTGACCGTCCGATTAACCGGTGATGGCGCTTGGGGCTTCAGACTTCAAGGTGGAACTGCACCTGGAATTCCTCTCACTGTTGCAAAAGTAAGAAAAATTTTTATTAATTAATTAATTAAAAAAAATATATAATAAATAAAAGAATTTATTTTATAAAATGCAAAAATAATCAAAACAAAAAAATAATTATTTTTCCAGTTAAAATTAGCAAAAACAAACATTAACTTAATTTGTTATAATTAATGACGTATTTTTAAAACAATTCAGGCCACAACTTCTTTACTACAAATAAAAAATTTATAAAAATAAAAAAAAATTGGCGTTGGGCCCAAGAAAGAAAATGAGTGAACACATTCAACGCGAAAAATTCAATTTCTAACATCTCTAATACATCTAATCCATATAAAAAACAAAATGTTTACATTGCTTATCTGCGAGATAAAAGATTCAAATATTATGCAACATGTATTGGAAAAAAAACATAAACAAAAATGCGAAAACTGTTGAAAGAACTTCCTTTATTGCTGATAGAGTGTAATGTTCACTTGTCTGTTTTCTTTCTGCGTTTGTGCATTACGGGAAAAGGGGGAATTTATTTTTAACTATTCCCGGATGAAGTGGAGACAGATGAATAACCAGAAAAAAAAAATAAAAATAAAGTATGGGGGAAGAAAAGAATTAAGTTGATTTAAAAAAATAAAAATAAAAAAAAATAAAAATTGCTTTTTCACTTCCTCATTTTTAAAGGGAAACTGTAAATAAATATTACAGCAGCTTTGTATTAATAGAAGGATTATGTTGCATCTTAGTGTTCTAAAAATATAATGCTTTTTGTTTACTAAGCTAATTTTGATGTATAATTAAACATCTCAACAAGCCAAAAATAATTAGTCGCCATTAAAGATGTTTTTAATGGTTTAAATCATTATTATCATCATTTTTCAACGTCATAACGTCATTAGAGGTATTTAGTAACAACTTAAGCTTAAATATGAATAAGATGCTAAATGTTGTGTGGGAAGGATTTGCTGAATACCGCCGTAAATTAACGGAAAGTTGACAATTTTGTTTACGAAAATAGTAAGCCAACGCCCTATCATTTGGGAAAAAAATTAATAAAAATGTCATTGGCGCAATGAAGTGTGCCAAAAGACCTCCATGAAGAAATAATTCAGTCTAACAAACGTTTAAATCTAATGTCAACTTGGCAACTTTGAACTAAACAACCCCACAATTAAAACCTGCAAAAAGATAAAATTAAAATAAGCCACTTTGACTTGATACACTTTCAGGTACGCACTAAGAGCAAGTCATACGGGGTCCTCGAAGAAAACGACGTTCTTATCAGCATTAACGGATACAAATGCAAAGATATGTCTTACGACGAAGTTGTCGATATATTGGATAATGCAGGACACGAATTGGTTCTAGAAGTTGTGAGGTAAATAAATTATTTATCTCTCTTTATTATTTATTTCAACAATAACAACGTTTTTTTTCGGTTTTTAATCGCCGCCCTTTTTATTTTAAGTTTAACTACTCGAAACACGGTAGTAAAACATTTCGATATGTTATTTTTCCATATCGAGGTCTTGTTATTGCACAAGGACGAACAAATATAGTTTGGGACTTTTCTTTGGCACGAATTAGGGACTGATGGCGGCGAGTACCAGGAATAAGTAGTCGAGATAGCAAGTGAGAGTCAGCAAAAGATGCGAGCATGGGGGGAGGTCTCGTGATTTGCTGAAAGAGTCTTTTTTTTATTTTTTTTATTTTTTGGGAAAAATTCCATTTATAACTAAGTGATCGATCACATATTTTGAAACGTTTTCATAATTTTGTGCAATGGTATTTCAATGGGTGAAATCGTTTGTGGTGTGCACGTTGAAAGTACTTTACGGGTTGATTTTTGGATTCAAAAAGAAAGGAAAACCGCCAATTAAATCCAGTGGCGACAGGTACTATAAATTATACCACCTGTCAGGTAGATATAAATTCAAAATGTCACCTTGAGTAAACATTTTGTTTCATTCACAGGTCTGAAAATAAAGAAAATGTCGCGCCAAATTATGATTCACAACAACGAGATGCAGTTGCTATGGAAACACAACGCCAACGAGAAGAAAAGGTAGATAATTGATTAGATAAAAGTAGGAATGAAAACGTAGCTTAATTTCCAATCTTAAAAAAGGAATTTTTGCATGGAATTTTTTTGGGGGGTTTTGTTTGTAAATCGAGAACAAGATGAGTAAAAAGTTTATGGGTTGTGATGGAATGAGATCTTGATGTGTTGATTGGGTCTGGTGGCCTCGTTTTCAGTTACAATAAATTCAGAAATAGTTTCAGTTGGATAAAAATAAGAATTATTTCATACTTGGAATTGCCAAGAAGATTCGAGATAAATTTAAAAAAAAATTGTTCCAATTTTGTAGAATCAATTTTTTGAAAAATCTTTTTTAAGTGATTTGAATTTTAGATAGAAATGAGCTGAAATTGCTGTTGAGGTTAAACTAAAATGATTTGACATTGATTTACATGTCCTAAAAACCTTCAAAGACAACCAATTTAGAATCCAGGGATAAGTAAATTAAAAAGAAAAATTAGAAAAACAAAAGAAAACAAACATAAAAGTGACTTTTATAAAGTTACACTTCAATTTTTGAACTCAACTGTTCGCACATTAGCTATGATAACAGGAAGTTAGCACATAATTACATCTTTATCACAGTAAAGTTAAACATGACACTAATTAAAAAACATCTTTTGATAAAAAAAAACAACTATTTTTAACCTTAATGCTTGTTTATATTAAAAAAGGCTGTCAAAAATTGAAATTCAACTAACAGTTGGAGGACTGAATACTTGTAATAGCAAATTGAAAAGAGTTGTTAAAATAAACAAATCAAACTATCACATTTTGTTTGGCTCAATTTCAATTAACATCTATAAATTCTAGTTACACAGATACCATTGGCTATTAGAAAATTAATTACATTCATTACTCAACAGAGGACGTTTGCCCAAGGTTTATTGTATTTTCTTATTTTGCATTATTTTCGCACTTAACAATGCATATTAGTAGATTAATTTTGTGTATCTAAAATAAAACCATTTCCAGTCAAAACAAATGGGAAAAGCAAAATTCTTACTCAAACTATTGCAATAATTTTTTAAATAAAATTTCAACATTTTATAAAACTATAGGAAACAAAATCCCATGTTCCTCCATCTATCTCACACATACCTCTGAAAAACGAGGAAGAAGATGAGGAAGAAGAGGAGGATGAGGAAATAGAAGAGGAGGAGGAAGAAGAAGAAGAGGAAGAGGAGGAGGTACAACATGACTAAATCAAAAATTTATTAAAAGAAAAAGTCTCAAGAGAAAACTAAACCGAAAAACAAATTTATTGCAGGAAGAAGAAGAAACCGAAGAAGAGGAACGAAAACAACAACCACTAGTAACGTTTCCCAAAACCCCATCACCGAATTTACTCGGTGATGTGACTACAAAAACCGAATCTGAAGTAACTCCACACGGAACCGTTCAACGAAGCATGAGACGCGAACTCACCGCGTCACCTTTTAAAGAACAAGAAACCATAACTGAAGTAAGGGATGAAAAAAGAGGACCAATGCAGTCCCATATTGCTACAAGGGAGGAGTACACCCACGAAATCGGAGGGGACACGACAGGATTCAAAACTCCTTCACCGGTTCCTCCAATTGAAAGAAAAAGCGTTTCTCCCTTGTTTAAAGTGAGCAAATTCATACCGGGAGCTCCAACTTCATTTGCAGTGAGCGAGGTAATTTTTGCGTACGCTCGAAATAGATTTTTCAAGAGGGGTAAGGGTGGGTTATGGGAACTGTAATTTATATTCAAGCGTCGAGTGGATCCTTGAAAATTTTTTCTTCTTTTTCAGACATTTTCAAAGGCAACAACAACAACCACTTCACTTAGCAGCAACCTCAGTTCCTTCAACGACGATTTGCTCAATCTAACCAAAAAATTAGACGCGGGATTGAATGCTAGGACCCCAACACCGACGCTAATTAATACCCCAACACCGCCGCCGCCAACGCCGCCTGTACCTGAGCGAGTAGCATCACCTGTGCCAAATATACCTGTGCCTCCACCTCCTCCGAGTAGTAACAGTAACAAAACACGACCTACATCAATGCCTTCGCTTGATTTTAATATTTTGGACGCGATTGAGAATAAGAAGATTTATATGGAGGATTCGAAAACGACAACGACAAGGTTCAGCAAAACGACCTCAACCAAGGTCAGTTTAAATTAGGTTTTATTAAAATAATAATTTTCAAAAGTTAGCTTTTGCAGATTTAATTGACCGTTTCTTATGCAATTTTTATTAATTTGTTAGTGTTGTTTTTATGCTATGGCTCCAGTTGGGTGAAGTTGTAGATAAGATAATTTTTTACCAAGATAAATTTTTCTACAATTTTCAATAAATTATTATAAATTTTATTATTAATTGCCATCTGTAGGCAGAATTTTAGTTAGAATCAGCCATTGCCCATTGCAACTTTAGTTATTAATGAATTGCTTATGAAACAAGCAAATTTACTATTTCAACAAGTCTAAATTCATTGTTTAAACAAATCAGTTTTAGTGCAGGAAATGTGTGCATTAACTATCAGAGCTACTTTTAACTTTTAACTCTTAAATGCACTTGGATCATTCTAATTTAGGACGAAATCAAGGCTCTGTTTGAAACAAATCCATTCAGAGCAAATTTTGGCTCTTGTTTTAGACTCGATAGCAGTAGCATGTGTCTAGTGCTGTCAGTCTAAAGTTTAGATAAAAGCCAAAGTATTAGAAAACGTTGTATCGTTTTTAACGTGTAGGCAGATGATTAAAGACTAAAGAGATGTTAGCGTAGTTGCCGTTTGGTGGCGCAATTTGCCAGGTGTGTAAGTGGAGGGGGCTGCATTTGAATCTGTGCCATCGGTGACTTGAGTTCGTTCGGAAAGTGGCAGTCTCCGAACGGGCAAAAAGGAAGATGATGGATGTGAGTTTTGTTAGGAGGAGGTGATGTTGCGTGATCTTCAGATCAAACTACTGCTTAAGAAATTGGAGAAGTACCGGGCACAAGATGGAGTAAGCTATGTTGCATGTTACGCAAAACATTTAACGATGTGCGCAGTTGGGAAAATGTACATTTTTAAATTCTTGACTCAGACATCTGTTTCGCTTCCCAAATTTAACTCGACTTCCTGGTGTTGGATTTGAGCCATTTTTCAAATCGCTTAAAAGAGAAAAGAGAAAAACATCAAGAAAATTAGTTTTTTCTCATAAATATAAAAAATATATGAAAATATATATCTATGGTATATGAATCATTACTACAGCTGTTTGTAATGATCAAATTGTAATTATATATAAAGATGTGCAATTTGTCCTTTATTTCTGCATTAGAGTTATGCAGGGAAGCCACTTTAGGGGAGCTTTTTTTTTTTAATTATTTGATGTTTTGATTTGATTTTTACTGATTTATGTTAATTTATAGAGTGGACACACAACGAGTATCAGTGATGAGGAAAGTGAACGTTTTCAGAAGTTGATGAAAGCGTTCAAACCACCACCAGAAGATGAGGGCAGTCTCACACCAACAAGAAAAAGTAAAAATGAATTAAAATTTTCACAATTTTATTGTGTTTACATTATTTTCTATTTTTTTTTCAAATAGAAAAAATGTTTTCATCATCAAGTTTTTATGAGGAACCTCGACACATTTACCCAACAGTGGAAGAGCAAGTGAAATTATGCAAATCAATTGCTGATTCACTCTCTTCTGACTCGAATCAAATGTCAAAAGGGGCAACCATGTACATCAAACGGATGAAAAGAGCGCACAAATGGGTCACTGAAGGTAAGAAACAGTGCGCATTTCTAAGCAGTTAAATATCTTCCTTTATTTGTTTATAAATACAGTCCATAGTTACACAGAAGGGGGCGGGAGGTGTTTAGAACCATTAGAGCCAGAAAAACAGTTCCATAACATGTCAACTAGGTGGGCAATTTGCCATAATATAACAAATTTCATGATGGTCATTGAACAAACAAAGTTCAACGAATTTCCATAGAAACAAAACTCGGATCGATTAAACATAACCTTATTACCATACCTCAAAATCATTTTTAAAAAAAATGTATAAAATATTTAAAATTACATTTTACATGATTTTTGTTTACTTTTAATGTTAGTGAATGGTTTAAAAATAAAACTAATTTTTTAAAAGTTTTTTGTAGAGTAATAAAAAATATATGTCAATTTTAGAATTGCACTGGAGTCCCAAGTGCCAAGGCCGAGGTTGATGGGAGGGGTTTTTAGGAATAAAAAGTTGTGTTCAAGTCAATAACCTGTGAAAACAGGTGTACATGATGCCATTTTTAGAGACACATCATGTCATGTAAATTGCAATTAATTAGAAATTCAAGTGTGCATTTAGTCTACGAGATAAAAAAGCACACATATCATCTTTAATTCCTTTTACTATTTGTGTTTATTCGAGTTCGAGACGTTTCTCAAAATGGCTCACGTTGTAACCGCAACTACAAAAGCCAGGGTAAAAATTGGCTGAGTGAGCACTTTGGCACATCGGGGGTTTGTAAACGTCTGGGGCAGTTTAAATGATGATACTACACACTCGACATCACTCGCAATACTAATGCGTGAAATGCTGAGAACGGGTTGGGCTGCCAGTGTGGGAAAATTTCTAATTGGTAAAAAAATATGCATTATATGTAAATTATTTGAAAAATTTTAAAATTTTTAAAATTTTAAATATTTTAATTTTTTTTTAAAGGTCCCGATCCAGTGAGTTCAGACGGGGAATCACCTCAAATCGACGATCAACATCAAAAACCTGGATTTTATGAAGATGGCCGCCCACGACTCAAGTTGGTTTTAGATCCGAGATCGATTCAAGATCCGATCAAATTAGCCAAAACGGGCATTTATAATGAACACAACATCATCAGTCCTGATATTTGCTTCGAATTGGTTCGTGATCTCAACTCACCCACGGGTAAAGGTGCCCAGTTGTTCGCGAAAAGGAAGAAAAAATCCGAAAAATGGATCGTCGATGAAAACACCGTCAAAGAAACTCAATCGAAACAACAAAGCGAAATACACGACATCGCAATCCGGTTACCCCAACCGACTCAAAAGAGCACCCCTTACAAACCGCCCCCTCCAAACAAATTGAAGGAAATCAACGAAAGGCTCAACCCGCGAGTTAAATACGTGAAAAGCCCGTGGGAAGCAGCGCTCGAGTCACCGATGGGCAGCTGTGAAGCCGCGTTTGAAGAGGTTAAACCTCGCGCTCCACCTTTAGCTGACCTCATTTGGGCCCGTCAATCACAAGCCCCACCACCCCCACTTAAGGATATCTTCGATGTGATGCCACAAACTACCCCCAGCTTACCCAAAACAACTCCATCGCCGTCTCAACGAAGTATTTCGCCGTATGGTGTCAATACTAATTTATACAAACCCAAGGTGCCAAAGGGTTGGACTGGTTACTCTGGAGGTAAGAAGATGTTTTAATTCATTTGTTTGTTTTGAATTCTTTTATTTATAAAAGTTCTGAGTAAATAGAATGTGCAAATTTTCTAGTTGTCAAATTTGTTGCGCTTTTTAGGCGTAACGCAAACAGATCAATTGTATTTTATTATAGATAAATGTTGTTTACGTTTCTACCGTTCCATCAAATTAAGTTGTCATTGATGTTTCTGTAAGGTGGTATAAATAGTTCATTTATGATCGATGATGTTAGATAAACAGTAATTAAACTATTCTAATTTTAAAAAATGTTTAAATAAAACATCGTGACCGAATTTCTAGAATTAAGCGCTAAATGTAAACAAGGGTTGAATTGCCACGAATTCTTTCTAGTATTAACAATTTAATCTATTTATATCGATTAATAAAAGGGATGACACATTTGCTGCTTCGATGAGAATAGATTTGAAGTGAGTGAACTTATTTAAGTTCTTCCAAACGATTTTTTTTAAAGATAAATGATATCTGAATAATTTTACTCAGAACTTGTAAATATTTATTCGCTGACTTGAAAAATCGTTTTAAAAAAAATTAAATTTTAATTCTTTTTAGATCAGTCAGCAGCAGTACATTTCGAGTACAACCAAGAACCATTACCGGAAGTGGATTATTCCGCACGTCCAGCGTCGAGCAGAGAAGCATCCTTTAACAGATTAAGTCTTGATCAGTTCAACAACTATAATTCAACTCCCACTTCATGGAGTGAAGCCAAACATCGACCAAACGCTGGGTTTAAACCTGTCAGACCTAAATCCATGATTCTAACAAAATAAAAATTCAACATTTTTATTAATATATTTATTTTCAACCAAAAAAATCTTTTACTACCCTTGCTGCGTGATGGATTCATTTGCATGGCTGTGAATATTTATTTTATTGCCTCGAATCAGCTGAAACCAAAGGGTTGAATCCGTTGTGTGTGTGTCTCCGTCCGGTGTTCTAATTTTAGTTCTATACTTTTTGAAGTGTTGAATTTCATTTTCCTATTTTAGTCTTAGGCATCTCCCGAGCGAATACCCATAATCCATTGCGATTTGTCAATTGAATTAAATAACGTGGAAAATAAAACAAAATTGAAATTATGTTTTAATCTAATTTAAACTTAATAAACATAAATAAAATAATAAATAAATGAAAAAGGTATCTTTATTTCTTTAGTCTTTTTGTTTAATCTTCTTTACTCGTGTTTTCTTTTGATATTTATTTTCAATTTGCGTATTTAAATTGCTTCGTTATCTTAATTAGTCTTGACAATAGATGAAGGAATGTTCCATAGATAAACCTAGGATAAATATTCATATCTATAAAATAAAGTTATGTAAAGCTTTCAAATGTGATGATGTCAAGATAAAATAACAATCGTTCATTTTTAAATGCAAATTCTTGTTTAGTGAAATCTAAGATGGAATAAATGATGCATTCTGATGTTTAAATTGTATACTGAATTAAAAGACGTCTATTGGGTTAAGTAATTGTCACTGTTTACAATTTGCTTTCGTTCTACTCTGATAATAAGCAATAAAATACATGACCAACACATACATTAACCAAACACTATAAATACCATCTAGCCGTAAGTTTTGCAATTGGAAACAGTTCCAGCTAATTTGAATTTGGTCATCTTGTCATTATTTAATATTTTTTTTATATTACTGGCATTCTTTAAATTATAGTAAAAAAATCTTAATAAAAGGCATTTGGCTGATAAAGAAATTCAGAAAAGTTCAAATAAAAAATATCCATGAATATTTTTGAATATAAACATATTCCATGTTTTTACACACACGTGTCCTATCTTATGCTAAAAATATCTAGTAATAACTCTGTTGAAAACCAAGTTTGATGGTGTAGCAGATCAATGAATAAAATCCAAGAATTGATATTGGAAAAATATTTCCAACAAACTCATATTAAAGTAATTCTCAATTACACTCTGCCCAGATGCGCATGCAGTTAACTAGTGCCATTACCTACTCTGGGTCTTTCACAGTTTGACCATTACCTATTTCCCAGAAATAAAGAATACCATCTAAATCAAATCAACACGGAACATTTACTCAATTAGATAATATAAATAATAAAATTACAAATATGCATATGAATAATTAAAATGTGATATGTTAAAGCATAATTAAGATTTGCTAGCACTTCTAGCAAATTTGCATTTAAATTAACTTAACTTAATATCATACACTATAAATAATAACTAAATATAATACAGTATTATATATTTTAAAACTATACACAATCATTAACTAAATATAAACACATTCACAAAAAAGGAGGAATTTTTTCTGTTTTGGAATCACAAAATGTTGTGTGGAAACCCATATCGTATCCTAGAAACACTCTAGGACTTAAAAAATTAAATAAATCCATGTTCAGCAAAACAAATCCACTCAAGTTCATCAATTCATCAAAATAATTGATATTCCTCATTCACTATGAATCTATGTTTGAGCAACAAAATTAATTACTGAAAAAAATCTTTCATTCAATATATGGGAAAATTTCCCCATTTTTAACACCAATTCATGTTGCTTTTTTTTTCTTTTCCACAGAAAACTAAATTCATGGTATTTCCATAAATTAAACTATACAAATTAGAGCATACCACTTCTAATTGTCTGTCCTGTGAGAATAACAGCTGTTCAAAATCCTCTTTCGATGAACTGACTCCTTCATAGTATTCTCGTTGTCTTTTATTTGCCACACTGGCAAAATGATAGAATATCTTATCAGCAGACGTTAACAAATTCACTTATTCCTTCAATTAATCACAACAAAGGCAGACACTATTATTTTTTATGTCCAAAACAATCTTGCCAATAAAATTAATTTACGTTAATTGCAAGTTGGCACACCAAAACATATACTCACTTCAGATTCTCAAAGAAAAATGGTTCTACATTCAACCACTCACTAAATCCTAAAACATAATGTCATTACTTCACTAGTTAGTCTTCATCACATGACCTCTCATATGAAAGACAAAGAACCTTGACCTTCTCTTAGTTTATATTCATGGTGACAAAACTCACCCCTTTTCTATTTTTAAACAAACACAAAAAGAAACAAATAACTAATACC
>JAQFZN010000088.1:0-57441 GCA_034687075.1 Geophilus carpophagus | reverse complement strand
TAAATAAACTGTGATAATTATATTGATTGGTGTATTTTTTTATTGTATGGTGTAAGGGTAGTGAAAATATTTAGAGGGGCCTCAAAATTTAATTGCGCCTCGGGCCTCTCAAGTGCTAAATCCGCCACTGCCGACTTGCAGCATTGAAGTCAGTAATGAAGTGAAAACAAATTATGATATATTAGGACACTATCATAATAATATTTTTATTATTTTGCATAGAAAATCAACTTGAATGAAGTTTCTATTCCCACATCAACTAATTCTGAATCATAATATGTTATTCGGTGTCAAGTTTTTGCTGAGTCCGTAATGGCTTTTCGTGACTGTTACTCCGATCAGTTTCTCAGCAAAGTGATAATACAAAGTGGGTTTCTGATGTTTGTCATTTACTTTATCACTATGAACATCTAGGTTTTAAAGTCAATGTGATTTTTATCGTTCTGGTTTCTTACAGCTAATGTATACGTAGCAATTTAGTGGCAATAAAGTATGAGATTGTGTACTGAGATTTTACCCCACTTCTGGTACTGGTTAAAGCTGAAATTCGACTACAGGACATTACTTAACCCACAATACTAAACATCACCATTGATAAAATATGACAAAACACGGCGTATTTCCATGCATTTTCAGCATTTGGGAAAAATAAATTACATTAATGAATGAAATTAAGAAATTATTTTAATTTTTGTATTTTGCTATAACATGTAGCTTATTCCACAGTGCCACTGTTTCATCTTAGAATTATCAAACTTTATAATTGTTCAGATAGTGGTTTGTCACTTGGATCAATAGATCTTTTCATTGATCGAAACCTGTGACCTCACCAGTGTTCTCTTACATCTCCATTTCCGAAATTTTTTCTCTGATATGGTGGATAAAGAGTAACACGAATAAAGTGGTAGCGAACTGTGTATCTCTTGTACTTTTTCTTTCCTTTTATCGCAGCGATGATTTAATGGCCCATAGCGAGAACTGGCGCCATCAAGTGTGTCGCTCTTATAATTGATGACGTAATCAAATTTTACGATGTGGAAGTTTTTAAAGCTGGTCTCGTAGAGCGTGAAAAACTTTTCAATTTATTATATTACTGCATTTGAGTTCAAATTACATTTTTTTGAATTTAACTCAAGTTAAGTTATTGGAGCATGATAGTTGCATGTGATTATTTATTTCTTACGATCACCTTCTGTTATTTACACATGAAGATTTTCTGTTCAAACATTTGTTTTACTACCTGACTTTCCTGCATGAGCTCGTTAAGCAATTCAGTATTATTTTTAAATACTACAATTATTTAAAGGAAGACCTTGTGTTTAATTGAAACTGGTCTAATAAAGCTTAAACAAACAAACAAGATTTATTTATAACATGGCTTCTAACAAGCCCAATCCTATATTGGAATTAGACCTTTGAACATTGTAGCCGTAAAACAGCAATTAAATCAACAGTAAAAATTTGTTTCACATTTCTCTCTTTTGTTGTTTAGGCTTGAATTTTGTTTTTAAATTAGTTATAAAATATTTACATTTGGCTTTTTCTATCGTGGTAGAGATGAGTAGGTGGTGAATCATAGGGTGGATAAGAACATTTGAAGATGCTTTTTATTGTGAATGCTGTATAAGGAGATAGCTGCCAACTAAATAAACAAGGCGATTCTGATGATGGTCCCATGGAGGGGACCAAAAACACCTTAAATTTAAGACACTGTAAGCTTGAGTCACTTTGTTTTGACTTGCTTAGAGATCCGACTTAAGACAGATGTGAGAACGTAATTTGTTTCTAAGTTGGAGACATCCTGTAATCCAAGTTAAGGCTTAACGATGCGCTTTATGGTCTAGCTAAGCTAAGGTGTAATGGTTACTTACCTGGCATTTTGGTACTACACAGATTTTATTTCACTTATATGCTTCAATGTAGTTATTGCGACATTTTGAAAGTTGACATCATAAATGCAACATTCTGATGGTTGACAAGACAAATTTTGACCACCGGAGTGTGACTTGATCAGGGGCGGATCTACATAGAGGCTAATAGGGCTTAAGCCCTGGGCTCCCAAGTGTCAAGGGCCCACAAAAAATTAAATTATTATTATAAATTTTTGTTAATAATATTTCTTCATTTCTTATGTTTTTTTATATAAGATATAATGTCTGTCATTCAACACTATTTCATAAATAAATATATTTTAACTCTGATTTTGATGTTATTAAAAATGAATTGTAAACCACAATTTAAAGATTCTTAATTTAACAAAAAATGGGGCCCCATTAGACTTCAATAAGCCCTAAGCCCCCAAAAACCTAGATCCACCCCTGGACTTGATGACACTGTGAAAGTCACTTATGTGAAAGGGAATGACTCTCTTGTAGGTAAGCCAAGTGGGTCTCGTGCTGTCTAAACTAAGTAACTTGTAAGGATGCTCTACATGAGACACTATTAGCTTTTTGTGGAATGCAATACTGTGCTTGGTGGTGTGAAACTATAAGAACAAGTGTCACAGAATTTAATATGGCGTTTGCTAATTTTAATACCAATTAAAATTGGCAAAAGTTGAGTTAGAGTGCTAAGCATTTAGGTTTTGAGTAAGTGGTACAAAAATTAGAAAAATAGGGAACTTTTGCCTTAAATAACAAATAATGGTCAAAGTTCTTTGAAGAGGTTGGTGCCATTCTAAATCAACGCTCACAATTTGGCATACTCTTTCATACTTGATTCCATTTCATTCATACATTTTTAAAACAATATCTTTCTCTCTAATAGAGTTGTTACGGTTATTACATTGTTTTCTTTTAACAATGTTTTGCTAATTTTAACAAAAGAACCAAATATAACTTTTGTTGGGACAAATATAGTGTCTAGGTGGTATATACAAAGTGCTTTGATATACAAAATGCTATGATCTACTTCAGAGCCTACACGAAACCCTGGTCACATAACATATTTTATTTAATGTTAAGAAATTTGCTCCAAATACTCTGTAAATAATATATTCTATATATAATTATGAATTATAATTAATTAATATAAATTTCATGCATAAACTATTTCATAAAATATAAATCAAAGAATCAAATCAGTGGTTTCAGTGAGATAATAATAGCATCCTGCAATATTCCTTTCTGTTAATTTTGTTATCATCTCACTATTTTTTTAAAATGTTAGACATTTTATAAGCAATTTTATTTACACAATTCAACAGTTTACAATACTGTAGTTAATCTAGTAGTTTAGAAAGAAAAATAATCGATATTTGTACATGTACAAAAGTGTGAGCTTGTTTATGACAGAGAAAGAAATTGAGGATAGGCTGTGATTGAACAAGTAAATGATTTATTGTGGCATATGATGAGCTATTGCTCATACATAATGTTCCAAGTACAGTAAATGTAAAGTAGAGTTAACAAGTAAAAGGAAGTAAGAGAAGAAGTGTTCTCAACATAAAATTTTCATAACACAACAACTCGCATCAGAACATGTACAATGTACTAGTATCATGTTCCTAGTCTCATGCAACAACAATAATACATTATTTCGTCTTAAATAATAAACATTATAAACATTGGATATTACATAATATCCCTCAGTTTAAGTGTGTTTGTATTTACAAATTAGATATTAACTGGATTTATTTCTAAGACTGATCGCTTTTTGAAATTTTGTTGTTTGAATTTGATTTAAAGCAAGCTATTTTTTCTTACACATTGCATATTTCCATTTCAAAACAAATAAAATTGCAGCATTTTTTGAAATTGTTTTATAAATTTAATTTTAAATCTTAAACTTAATTTAAAGAATATTATTTCAAAATTTTAAAACGTATACGATGTTGACTTTTTCTCAGCATCTGTCTTTATTGTCAAGAGATCAAACACAATTGATGTTAAATTTTTCACATGAGACTCATAAGTGACACCACAAATCCTATGGGCTTCGATTTAACACATAAATCTTTATTTCAGTAGCCATTTTAAATTTTTTACTTCTTTTTCATGGATAAATTTTTTTCTCACTGTTTGATATATGGTTATCATAACACAACAGAAATCTAATAAAAGATTTCCAAACAGTACAGCAAAAAATTTTAATTTATTTTTCTTAATACTGTCCAAATGATAAATACAGTTGAACTTCCGTAACTCGAACTTCTATAAGTCGAATTGTTCTATATCTCGAATTTTTTCGAAAATTTTTGTATCACATATTTTACATTATTACATTATTTCTGTAACTCGAATTTTCTACATCTCGAATTTTTTTTGATGAACTATGATGATTCGACTTAGGGAAGTTCAACTGTATTTAATCTAAAATATATTTTTATTAATAAATAATTAATGTATCGTTAGCATCTTTTTACAACTATTTTCTCATTTGAGCAAGTTAAATAGATTGTTGATAGATGACTTTAAAAAAATGAATAGTTATGTATTTAACAGCAATTTTATTTCCTACCAGCAATAACAAAAAATTTATAGGACAAAATTTTATTAACCCAAAATATTAATGTCTTTGAGATTTATAAACTATCAATATTACAGAAACATTGGTTATACAGTATGGTTAATTTAAAATATTCAAATATGTCTCATAACCGGAGGTTCTGAAATTACTTTGAAAAACTTGTTATGTTACAAATTACACTAAGAAATTAATAACTAGTTACATACACTTACAAATTTAAAAAAAGTTATTTTAATTACACAGTAAAAATTTTCTTTGTTAAATAACGGAAAAAGTACTGGCAGCAGGGCTGCCAGTATTTTTTCTGTACTTTTACAGAAATTCTGTTGGCACTAATTTTTACAGATACTTCCCTTAGCTTTAGTTTGTCCATAAATTTACAGTACATTTTCCGTTTTATTTACTATATTATTTAAAATATTAGGTATTTCCTATTTTTATTTTTTATTTTCACAATTTTGCCCTAGGAATATATGAGATGCATTTGAAAATAATGGAGATCCCGACGTATAGAGGTTGTTTTCCCGGGATTTCCCGTTCTGAATTTTCCGGTTAATAGTCATTTTTTTGAATTTCTTGATTCTCGAGAAATGTTATATATTTCTCGGGAATCAAATGCACCTGTGTGGTTAAAAAAATTTTATAATGCATGTAAGATGAATCCAAAGTGAACTCATCTTGCATTAGGTTTCAGTTATAATTCATAAAAATTAAATTTGTTAGTTTTTAAAATTATGTCTATTAACAGTTCTGATGTATGGAATTATTTTAAGAAGGCTAAAAATGATAAAGCAATTTGTACATATTGCGATGCAGCACTCCAATGTAAAGGCAGTTCAACTAGTGGAATGATACTTTAGTATTACTTTTTAATGCATTAAAAACAATACGTCTTACATCAACAGAAAGTGAAAGAGAGTTTTCTGTAGCTGGATCATTTGTTACAAAAATTTGCTCATCTTTGAGTGATAAATCAATTAATTGTTTGTGTTTTCTTAAAACTTATTTTAAGAACAAAAATTAGCTGATTTATAAATTATAAATTAGCTGTTTTTTGTCCTGTTACAAATTATAATAAAAATAAAAATAAAATAGATTACCTTGTATTTTTTAATATTTTAATTGTTTTTTTAAAATACTGATATTTCCCAAGAATTCCCGAGAAATGAAAAAAAATAATCTCGATTCACGAGATTTCAATAAACCTCGGGAATGACAATTCCTACCGACGTAGGACTCTAGCCACTACATTTAATGAAATTAACTATCAGATATCTTGTTTAGGCCTGTTTAGGAATTAAACAGTACAATATAAATACATTTAACTATAGAACACAGTGGAATTTAGTATAAACTAACAAACAACACACAAACTTACTTAACAGAAGTGGATTGTGAGTTTTTTATATACTCAGTATATTTTAACTTAATTTAATGGAAAATTAAAATTCAAAGTGTATTATAAAATTAAATATTCAAAAGTAAAACTTCATAGTTTGTCTTCTAAGCTTATTACTACTATTTTAAATTATTTGTTGACTTTCAAGTTTGTTTGAAGGTTATTTTAATATAAAAACTTTATAACAAAAGAAAACAGAATTTTATTTTTTATCAGTTTTTAACATGGATATTTCCGTTATTATAATTTTCTGTGAAATAAGGGACTTTTTTTGTTAAAGAACATAACTATTTCCGTATTTTTTAAAAACAAATTCATCTGTAAAAAAATAAGATTTTTTCCGTTTTATTAAATAACATATTTTACTGTTAAAATTTACAGAAAAATTCCTGTATTTTTACTGAAATTTTTTACAGTGTACATTTAAATTACATTTATTTTTATCAAATAATTAAGTCTTGAATATAATTTTATTAATAATTGTTGTTCAAAGTATTTATTTGCTGAATATTACTGATGTGTGTGCAATTTATACACTAAATCTGGATGGCCCAAGAAAAGTAGTGGCAGGGTAGCCAAAATTTTATTGCTAATAGTCTCCTTTTAAATCGAAATTTGCAGTAAAGAAAATTATCTTTTAGACAATCAATTATGTCATCATTAATAATCAAATCAGTTATTTTATATTTTTGTTTGATTTATTTGTATCATTTGACAATACAAATCATCATAGAATTAATACTACTTGTATCCTAAAAAAATGTGTATAACAGATCAATTTTCTAAACCGGAACACTCTTTCTTTAATCATGTTGAATGAATGTAATCAGTTACATTCATTTCTCTTCCTTTTATCTATTTCCCTTCTTTAAAGAGTTGCCACTTTATTGGTGAAAATCATCTTTGAAAATTTGTTTACAATCTTCTTTCTCAACTGATCTCATTGATTGTTTTTGGTGTCCACTCTGAATTGTTTGCTTTGAATTATTCACTCCAAATTATCTAGCTCCGAGCTGTCCTAGAACCTACAAAAAATAATGTTTAAATATACCACAATTTAAAACTAAAGAAATAATTTTTAGTTATTTTTTTCTTAAATTAGTCAGCCATATACTGGTTACCTGACCAGATACTCGGCACACTTTTTAGATCCAGTCCATCACTAGTAAATATTCTTTTGACAGATGCAAAATAGTATTGAATTTAATAAATAACTATTTTACTATGGGTAAATTATTTTTAAAAAAGCAGAGTATATCACAATGCTGCCTTTGTTAATTTAGTTTTGTTATGTACAGTGTTTTCTTTTAATTGTTATTATTAAATAACTTGAAAATGCTAAAAGCTATCAAAAATTTGCTTAAACAAGTAAATGTGAATACAGCAATCAAGAATTTAATATTAGACCTTTTTCCACATGAAAAAGTGTATTCAATTTCTAACTTTTTCTGTATCAGAGATAGAGCAAAACTTTCAATTGGAAAGTTGTAGAGTGGAAAATATTACTCTAGAAAACATTGTTGAAAAATAAATGAAAGTGTTCTTTGTAAACCAGCAAACTAAAATTTTATTTTAAATAAACATGTAACATAATTTGAATAAATGAAAAAACATTTCAAACACTGAATGCTTTTACTTAAAACAAGATGACCAAAACGATTGTTATTTATGTTAAATGTAATCAAAACTATTAAGCTGCTGCACATGAATTTAGCAATCTGTTTCCACACTTGCAACTTATTTCAATGTGCAGGCCATGTCAAAGAGGGGCAAGAGGGTCTTCACAATTTTAGGGACTACTATTACCTAATAGGTGCACTATGTGAAATGTCTAGTGCCTCTTCTTGAGAGACCTCAAAAATTACATCTAAGTGTCTATTTCTTTATTTATTTTACATTTGATCTGAATTGCACCTAGGGCCTCACACACCATGTTTACATGTGCAGAATATTCTTTTTATAAAATTCCCTAAAAATAATCCATGAAAATATTCCGGTTTTGCTGCATGTTTTCTGCATGCTTTTTCAAGAAACTTACTTGTCAGTTACTTCCACCTTTAAAACACGTGATAAAAAAACTGTTTTCATTTTTTATGCTTACACACTTGCAAGCTTTTAAAGTAAAAATCAAGCATTATTTAGCGAGATTGCAACATTAAATTCACTTTTGCTACCACTCTAACTCAAATGAATTGCCAAAAGCAAAATTAAACGGAATTGCAACTCACACACATGCACAGATTAAAATATTTCTTGTTTCAACAATAATATTTTTTTTACTTTTTACCACATTTCGAGGTTTTTTCTGGTTTACATGTGAGGAATTTTTTCTGGATCAAGAATATTCTAGGAATATTCTGTGCGTGTAAACGTACTGAAGAAACATAATTTACTATTGCCTCAATTTATAACTCAATATGTTAGAAAAAATATAATAATCCAACAACAAAAAATAGCTTCTAAGCTATAATAGTTCTTGAGTTAAAACAGGTAAAAAAGCATACATTGTATTTGTTATGTTGGCCAGTTTTATTTTAAATTTTGAAGAGCCTCAAAAAATTATTTGTTTTGAGTTTTACATTCTCTCTGAAAGGCTTCTCAGCTAACATTTTATATTGGCGCAATATTGGCCAAATATAGACTAAATATAGGTACAATATAGGCATGCAATATTGTACTAATATTCAAATGAAACAACATGCAATATTGGCCCAATATCAGCCAAAATATTGGTGCAATGTAGGCACTCAACATTGGCCTGATATTGGCTAAAATAATGGTAAAATGTAAGCATGCAATATTGTACCAATATTCAAATGTAACACTATACAATATTGGTATAATATAGGCACTCAACATATAAGTTATATATATATATTGGTATATATAAATTCATATATAGACAAATAAAAGCAAAAGTGACTTCAAGAAATAGTTTATTTTTTGATAAATTTTATTTACAATTTTAATTACAATATATATTCATGGAATGATAATGCTTCAGTAAAAGCACTTGCATTTTGAAAGTTTTTAGTTTTTTCCTACATTGTATCTAGTAATTTTTAATTTAGTAATTATTCAATAAACATATATTAATATTAACATTACCAATTTGTGGCATCAAATTCTGAAAATAAATATATCTCGAATTGTGTTCCTCCCTTAGCATCTGCTCAACACTTCATTTTTGAGATTTCTTTTTCTTTGATTTAATCATTACAGAGTCTAGAGATTTACAAATTGATTATTTTGTAACCCTAATTTAACATAAATTCTGAAATGCAATTCTTATAATTATAACTTTTTTTTATCTGGAATTTGATTTTTTTCTGATGACAGATTGTCTTCAGCATTGTCATTCTCATCTTCACTTTCTTTTTCATCCACTTCAACTTGATCTTCATTGTTATTGTTTCTTTTTAAAAAAAGGTTTCTATTGAGTACTAACCTATTAATTATAACTTACATTTTATACTGTTACATAAACATTCACTTTCAATTTTAAAATCTTACTTTCTTCTTTTTCCTTTTTTTATTTTATTTATTTTATCATCTAATGTGGTCAATGTTTTCTTTTTCAAATATTTCGAAACTTCACTTCAAGCGTCAAAGTTGCATTCCTTTATATCGTCTACAAATTTAAATTCCGATAAGAAATCTGATTTATTTTTCATTCTTTTTCTTTGGGTTGACTTAAAACAAATAACTTACAGTATGTAATATAATAACTTTAACATTGAACATTAAGTTTAAACAAAACAAACCTCATTATCAGTACTCTAGTCATCTGAATGCGTATTTTCATCATTTTTATTTGATACAGTTTATATTAGAGATGTGCGCCGACTTGGCTCAGTCGGCGTGTTATCTGCTGCTGTCCATTTTACAGTAGTTGCCGCCGTCAATGGTGTTTTTGTATCTAGTTGCCTCCGCCAAATTTTTTTGTGGCTGCAGGCGGCTGTGGTAAAAATATTATAATTTAATAAATTTTTATTATATTATCTATCTGTTTATTTAATTTTTTAATATAAATTTAATTTATATAAAAAAAATCAAATAAATAGTTTTTTGGTCATTTTTGTGGTATCAAATAATACCTAAGTGTTTATTTATTATGTTTTTATTATGTCTTTTATTGTAGGCTTATATTAGTTCTATTAGGGTTATTTTAGTGTTAACCATATTTTGTATTTGGAATGTACGCACAAGGATTTGTATTGTTGAGTTTGATTGACAGACGAGTTTAATTGTTGTAGTCGCGTGGGCGCGTGCATCTGTATTATTACGAGTCGAACGAGGTGAGTGAAAGTCATTGTTAGACTCACTTCTTCTTCAGCTTTGTACTTGTTAAGACCTGTGTAAAAGTTCTCAGGCAATAAACGTTATATTTCATTATTCTTCTAATCACGTGTTGGCCCAAGATTATTATACAACTCATAATTTTTATGGCTTAGCCGCCAGCTGAGAGAAACTGGGCTATCGCAAGCCAAGCCAGCTGTCGTCTAGTAAGGAATAATCCAGCTAGACGTCAGCCGTCAAAAATGGCTCGGCGCACATCTCTAATTGGCATCTTAATATTCTGTATATATTGTTTTGCCAATATTGGCTGCATATTGTTTTGCCAATATTGGCTGCATATTGTTTTGCCAATATTGGCTGCATATTGTTTTGCCAATATTGGCTGCATATTGTTTTGCCAATATTGTCTGCATATTGTTTTGCTAATATTGGCTGCATATTGGCATAACAATATTGGGTACATATTATTTGGCCAATATTACCTGCATATTGGCCTAACAATATTTGGTATATATTTTCTTGCTAATATTGGCTGCATATTGGCATCACAATATTGGGTATACAGTATATTGTCTTGCCAATATTGGTTGCATAAGTAATAGGTTTATTATGAATAAACACTTTGAGCGACTTGCTCGTACAATTCGTATAAGAGAGAAGTAGTAATAGTCATAGTCATACAAAACAACATCTTACATTGTATATATACACTCATTACACAATAGCATATGACATCATCATGGCTTGTGCCAGACTGGCGACCCGCATGTCTAGACCACTCTCGTTAATACAATAGGTTATGTCAATCATTACAATCGTACAATCTTAAAACACATCTTTAATTAAACACAACATTATAAATAATATTTGGCATATTCAAGATACCACACATTCCCCTCATTTAGAATGTTCTCATAATTAAAGTTCAAATCATAAATGGTCCTAACATCGTTTGCAATTGTTTTCCCGATATGGTCTTCATTAGCATATCCGCGGGATTCTCGTTACCACTTATAAAATCTAAAACGATATTATATCATTAATTAAATTATATTTACAATAATTAATTTGTCTACTCAGGTATTTGGTTCGCAACTTTTGTGAACCTTCTTTGAGCATTTTAATGAGATTCATACAATAAATTGTTTTATTTACATCATCAACTCGTAATATTTCTTCACATAAATTGTTAGTCCAGAGGATTTCTTTTATTAGCTCGGTCAATGAGTCGAGCTCAGCTTTGGTAGAACTCATGGCTACTATGCCTTTCTTTTTGCTCTTCCAATTGATTAAACACTTTCTCATGAAAAGTAAATAATTGTTAAATGCCCTGTTATCTATCGTTCTATCCTGCAAAGCCACAAGGTAGCTAACTAACTTTAGCTCGTCAGACCTTTTGTATTTCAGCCCTAGGCTCATCATTCTCTTCAACTATCGTAATACAAGTTTAAGCCCCTCATAATGCATTTGCCTTGTATTGGCATTGTACCTGGCTAAATTGCTAAGGGAGATGCCACAACGCATGTCGTTGTAATGGCCCAGGAGACGCCACAACGCATGTCGTTGTAATGGCCCAGGAGACGCCACAACGCATGTCGTTGTAATGGCCCAGGAGACGCCACAACGCATGTCGTTGTAACGGCCCAGTGTATCATGGTCAAAGGGCGTCTTGTCGGGGGCGGGTGATCCCTGTATCACCGTGGCCGGCAGCAGCTGTTCGTACCATTCATCAAACTCTGGGCTTGCCCATTTTGACATGTGGGTGACAACTTGCATAAAACATGAGCCTGTCGCCCGGGGTCTGGCGAATGACAGCGGAATTTAAAAGGTACCACTGTGCCCTTTGAAACTGCACGAATGCAGCGGCACGGGTATGTCGGTTTCTGGCCATAAGCCAACCACGGTGAAGGACCAGCCATTCGTCGGTCACTCGTTTTAAACATGGGATCGGCAGGCAACAGGATTTCAATCAGCCGACCCATGATATCTTCACTCGGGGCAGTTCCAGATGCCTGGGGACTGGCGTCGGAGGTGGATGTTCCATTGGAAAGACCGGAGCTACTACTATTAGTGTCCAAACACCTGTGCTTTGGAATAGCACCAGTGGAGGGGGCCACTGTACTTGCAGACGACTGCTCCAACAGCGCCTGGATAACGCTAGTGAGAGTGGGCAACGGGTCAGTTACTCCACTCACACTAGGTGTCACTTGGACGACAGGGCTGGGCTCAGCCCTCGTCACTAGTGGGGGCGTGATCGCCATGGGAGTTGGCGACACGAATGAAGTTGGGGGCAAAATTGGGAAGTAGGAGCGTGGTGCAGCAGCGGACATTGACGCGGTGGGACGGGTCAGGAGGTGCTCCAACTCAGAAGCAGACTGTGGTTGAAACCACAGAAGCTGCCTCCGGAGCACTGATGGTTCTCCCACCGGTGGCAGGGGGCGCTGGCTGCTCGGGGTGGTACTGCGCCAGGAGATCCAGGCGCTTCTGAATCCCAGCAGCACGACGTCGCAGGGTCTTATAAAACCGCTAGTGCTCGAACTCGAGCTGACGACGAGCCTCGTTGTAGTCTCAGCCCAGGTTACGACGCATCACTGCCACTACTGTGGCACGGGGGATCATCTGGGAGCGGAGCTCGGTCAGCTTCCCATTCAAGACCGTGATTTCCTGCCCGACGGTCATTGGGTATGGGGGCGGAAACTGGCGTCGACGAGCAAATGCAGGGCTGCGCTCTCGAGGAGCAGACGATGATGCGGAGGATGATGCAGCAGCCGACGTTGAGATCCTTGGTGCTGCAACCGGCGGTTCCGTCTGGATCAACATCAGGAACCGGATGCAAGGTCGTGGCGTCGGATCTGCAGTCGAGTGACATGCAGGGGGCTGTGTCACTGGCGTCGATGCAGGTGTTGATGTAGGTGGGCTGAAATTGCAGGGTGGCAGCACCACCCCAGTCTCGTCAGGGATGCAATGATCACACCGCAGAAGCCATGATGAGACCGTGTGGGCGTATCTCACCTGCAAAGCATGTTGCCGCAACTAGGGCGACAACGGGTATGACATAGGGCGTTGCCCCGACCCGTTGCAGTTAATGCAACTGAAAATGTATCCTTCTATAAGGAGGTAAGTCGCCCCGGTGCAAAATACGTACATCATGCAATTGCGTACGTTGAAGCTCGGTTTTGGCTAAACATTAGGGTTAAAAAAAGAATAAAACAAAATTAATAAAAAAGCAAACAATTAATATCACCAAAAAAAATAATAAATTCAAAAACAAAACAAAAAAAGAACGGATAGGCAGCTGCAGGGAAGTGTGCTCAAAAAAAAATAAAACTGGGCAGGGGCCATGAGCAAGGGGAAGCAGCGCAACCTACTTAACCTAAGGCCAACTGGCTGTGTGAGAACACACATAAAGTAATCAGGGCATCTATACAAAAATATGTACAAAATTAATGCTGTTGTAAAAAATCAATATTTTAAAATTTACAAATCATTTTTATAAAATATTATGAATCTGAAAATAAATATTGTTTATGTTGTGCAAGGGGAGACAACAAGAGTCTCGGGTTGCAGCAAAAAAACTAACACACTCGAGAGAAAAACAACTCTCAAGTTCTTCTCACGTGACCACTGTGCACCAATTATGGTACAAGCACGAGGGCATGGGGGCGAGTGTGTGGGGAAAACCATCCAACAAACTGGCAACGGTGCTCTAGTTGAGGTGTGACTGAGCCGCCACAAACAACTCAAGAATGGCTTTGGCAAATGAGTTCGAAGATGGCGAATCATTCGAAAATCAAGGTCCTTTCCTGAGGGCATCACCAGTGGGACAAGGAAAATCATGCAAGATCATCACTGTATGGGGGTTTCCTAAATTGGGGCGAGCGACCTCGGGTGGCCACCTAAAAGGCAAACCATAAGCGGAGGGTGTTTGCGATCTACTAGGGGAAAAACTGAAAAATTATATTTTTTATAGGACTCTGTTTAGGTGTCAGGGAACCACCAGATCTGAGGGAATGCAGAGCAACCAGACAAGTTGGTCAAATAGGAACAATGATGCATCGCGCCAATCGAGAGCGGATTTTATATTATGAAGCTCAGAGGTTTCCAACTGCAGTGTCGGCCAGTTTAGTCGGCAGCAACAGACAGGGAAACCAAAATCGGAATCTGATGCCCTTCGAGCCGCATGCCAGCTCAACGAGCAACAGCATGTGCACACATCCACCTGCCACAGTCGAATGTATGCATGCAAAAGCTTTCTGAACGTGCATGTCGAGCGGGGAAGTAGGCCAATCAGAGCTTGGAAAATTGTATGTCATCAAAGGTCCATTCGGGTTGTTGGTCTGCAAAACCTCAGAGGGGGTGCAACCCTGGATTGGAGGATGAAAAAGTGAAAAAACCACATTTTCCATGTGACTAGGGACAGCTCAACCAAGTGGAAACCTAAGTCCAGCGGTTGCTTGCCCAGTCATCAGCGCAAAAAAGCACGTTCTTCCGAGGAAGGGGTAAAATAAATTAAAATCATTATCTTGGTTTGCTTCACTGCGCTTCATGGGTCTATGACGGGGATGGAACCAACAAAGATGCAATACAAGCCAGACACGAGAGGCTCTCATCTTCATGGCTGTCCCATGGGAGGGGTCCAAAGGGACACTAAAAATGGAAACTAAGCAGGATTGTTGGCATGTGAATACAGTCACAACCAACAGATAATTTCACTGGTGACTCAATCTCAGAAACATTTCAAAACCTGGAATATTTAGCTTCTAATAAAATTAACCCACTAACACATCCTTCATGTTAGGGATTCCAAAATCCAAACCCAACCCTAAACTACATAACCTATCAACTGTGCAACAATGCAGGTTGCTTCCTCCACCAGAAAGAAATCCCAGGGGGGACAAAAAAAAATTATAAACTAGGCGACAGTATGAAAAGCGAAAATCCATCTAAGTGTAAATGCTAGCACTAAGTTCGCCAACAGATGGCGCTCTTCCGTTATTGAGGAGTCATGATATCACAAATGTGGGTCATGCTGTGAAACTAATCCACAGAATTGGGGGCCTAATTCAAAAAGTTCTAAACCGTACAAAAAGATGTGTTAAACCATAGCTAACAGGGGACAATGGGGTTGGTTTAAACCTAAAATGATCGGAAAATTCAGTGAGTAATGCCTCATAAAAGGCAGGAACCACCAAATGATCAAGACTCGGGACTATTTTTCTGCTCTGATCCCTACTCAACGATGAGAGAGAGCGGGCAGCTCATAAACGAGAAAACTTCATACACTTTTTCAAAATTAAGGCTAAGTGAAAGCCTCTCCCATTTCTAAAAGAAAAGAAGCACACATCGTGTGTGTCTCTTAAACAAGAGTAAAAAATACACGAAAAAAAAGGAAAAAGGGCATGCAAAATCAAAAACTACTTACAGGTGACATGGCGTATGGTTTCAAAAGAAATAATCTGGCGAAAAACAATGAAAAATGGAATCTTTCCACAGGGGAGAACAGCAAACTACTGGGGTACTCTGCAGGTACAATCGTTCAAGACTGGCAGCCGAGAAAGCACGAGCTAGGACGGCGACAGAGAACGGTGAGGGCACAACAGCAACGAAAAACGGGCAAAACAGCAGGCCAACAAAAAAAACTCAACTTGCTATGAAGTGAACGCGTGGGCGCAACAAGTGGAAGTGGGAGCGCACTGTTCCCACCAAAATAAATAAGGTAGCCTCGCAAAGGATTCTGGGAGACGTTTATTGTGAAAATTTTTGCACATGTGGTCCAAAGTAGAGGCAGCTTATCTCCGTCAGGTTGCAGGTTTTAATTGCTCTGTTTTAAAATGGAGTTTGGACAATGGCAACAGCTCGAATTACCTCAATGTAACCAAGAGGGTGTGGAGCCATGTCATTCTAAATTTAGCCATCCCTGGGTAACTATATTTTATAGCCTTAAAAAACGAAACTGATTTGGTTTAAATTTGTACAAATTGAAATATTGTAGTGAGCAATTGATAAGAATGCGGGTTTTTCCAATTTGGCATAAACCTGATCTTTAATTAATACAAATTGTTCTTAATCCATTTTGCTGGCAATTAACCATTTAATCCATGCCAGTCACATCCCGTATGGTGAATTTAACGTAAAAAACGGGCCTCGAATGCAAAAAACGGAGAAATAACGTTTCTGCACCGAGCAAAAAATCATTAAAAAAAAAAATAAATTAATTAATTTAGTGAAATATATCAGTGATGACGGTGAGATCATCGAGTGAACATAGTAATATCACAAAAATCCAAGCAAAATCTGAGAAAAATTAATTCGTGAAACCAAAAGGTGATCTTTATAAAAATTTGACCTTTACAAGGGGTTATTCTTGCAAGGTCGCCGACAGGAAGCGGAGGGTCCTGTACAGCTGGGTTGCCATTGTTAGTGACTAATCACCTTTTTTGTATAAATGTAGGAATCTTTCTGCCTGATTGGGGAGTGTAATCCAGATACACCTATCCTCTACCTCGCCAAGGTCAATGGCGCTTCCCTGCAGCACAGGGCTGGGGATGTGGGAACTGAAAACTATGTTTATGTGATGTTATATCAATGATTTCGAGTGGTTGTTTATGTTGTTTGTGGTGTTGAATGTGTATATAAAGCCAAGGGTATTCCTGATGCTCTATAATATTATGTTGATAAAAAACTTAACTTTATGTAAAACGTAAACAAAAATCAACTAGTCAATTAAATGCAAATAGTGCATATTATGAGTTAAAGGGGGAAGAAAAAAAATAATTTAAATTTTGACATGTTTAACAAAAAAAAATATGGAGGCTAAAGGGCAATAAAAAAGTTTTGTGTTGCCCGAGGTGGCAGCGGGGGTCATATTTCTGCACCAGCCATGTGATACCCATCCAACCATTGGGTTAAATGGGGGTCACTATTGTAAAATTTTAAAAGTAGCTTCTTCAAAGCACAAAACATCTTTGAAGTGGTCAAAATCATTAAAAATAAATTTCTATGTGTTTGTTTCTAAATTAGACACATGTGGTGTGTAGGGGGAAGCTAACCCTAACAAGTAATAAAAATCGCCCTAGGTGTTGTTAAGTGAGTGGGGGAGCCAATTGAGAGGCGATCACTCAAAAGATAACAGGGGCAGTGAGTAACTGACCCATGAGACAGAAAAAATTAATTACTGCTCCCAAAAAAATGAATGTCTTGGTGTATCTACAAATGTACATGTACCTAGTGGATTTTTATACCTATGTTTTTCTGTAAATTTTGTTAGTAAATTTTTTTGCATTCAGTAGGAAGAGCAAGGCGTTGCCCGGCCTCCTCCCGCACGCGGCAAAAAAGTTTCTAGTTACACATGGTATTGTGTTTTTGGGGAGTGTTTTATTGTGGTGCTAGATTAAATCTAACTTGCTTTTGTTTTTGTCTTATTTTTGGGTTTGTCAACACGTGTTTTACATGTTCATAGGGTCATTGAGTGTGAGTGGGTGGGGACAGTCATCCCTGGTGTAGTGGGGGGACCAGTCGTTGGTACCTTTGACATCAGTTGGGAACCGCCCTCGGTCAATGGCCATTGGGGGGTTGACAAATCGGGGACGAATCGCTTCAATTTGGCTATGTTAAACCGCCCCTTCAGACGCAGTGTAATAGGAGAAGCCAAGATGAAAACACCTCTTTCTCTTGCTTCCGTGACAACATAAGGGCCTGCGTATCTGTCCTCAAGGGAGGCCGAGTAACGGATTGCTCCCTTGGAGAGTGGGTGACTTTTCACTAAAACTAAATCGTTGACATTAAAACATACGGGGGTCCTGTGTTTATTATAATATTTTGCCTGTTTAGCTTGGGCCAGCCTCTTGTTTTCAAGCGCTGAAGCTAACAGGGTGCCCATGTGAGCGAAGAGCATTTGCACGTAGTCATAAAGACGAGTGGGGTCAAAGGGGGCATCGTAGGTGACCTGTCTATGATCCCACATAGGTCTCAGTTCTCTCAAAAACGTAAGCATGGCTGGTGTACAGCCAGTCACAGATGATTTTGCCATCCTAAGTGCAAAATTTAAATGACCTAGGTTGAGGTCCCAATCTGTATTCTCCTGAGTAAAAATCTGCAGCATAATTTTAATGTTTCTGTTAACCCTTTCCGTTAGGTTAGTTTGGGGGTGATAGGGCATTGTATTTAAGGGCCTAATCCCCATCTCTGTACATAATTTGTCATAAATATCGCAAATAAATTGGCGCCCATTGTCGCTGACAATGTGTTGGGGGCAACCAAACGTAAAGAAAAATTGTCATAATACAGGTACTATTGACTCGATCTTTGCGTTGCGCAGAGGAGCCATCTCAACCCATCTCGTGGCATAATCCACGATAATCAGGATGAATCGATTTCTATTACGCATCATGGGTTTAGGACCCATTAAATCTATACCTATGTGCTCGAAACATCCAACCTGTGCAGGTTTGCATTTTTGGCACCTGTCACATGACAGAACATGATCTTCAACATGTTTGCGCATTTGTGGCCAATGAAAGAGTTGTCTCAGGCGATTGAGAGTGACCTCGACGCCTCTATGCCCAGAAGTTGGGTGGTCATGTACCAATTGTAGACATTTCTTATATAATGATTCAGGCACTGCTATTTTCAAGCAGGGGTCATCGACCTCTAAGTCGAGAAACATATCCGTATGACGTGGGTCTATTACCTGCAGGACACCATCCCTAGAAATGACATACTGCTTAAAATCTTTAAAACCTAAATGTTTCTCCCATTTGGAAGCGTCATAATCCGGTCTGTAAAAATCACGCAAAAAACTAAGTACTGTGCACAGCTTAAGGTCCTGGCTTTGCTCTCTTTTTAGCTCCTCAAGATTGAATCAAAACTGTGGCTCCACCCCAAGTGCCAAAAAGCAAGGTGCCAACATCCACGCCTCCTCATCTGCAGTGAGATGAGTAGTTGCCTCTTTGCTGTTTTCAGCACGGGATAAGGCATCCGCAACTTTATTATCGATGCCTTTTCAATATTTAATGGTAAAATTCTCTTGTTGGAG
The DNA here is from genome assembly GCA_034687075.1 of Geophilus carpophagus. Classification (NCBI taxonomy): domain Eukaryota; kingdom Metazoa; phylum Arthropoda; class Chilopoda; order Geophilomorpha; family Geophilidae; genus Geophilus; species Geophilus carpophagus. Next base: position 38,242 of record JAQFZN010000088.1, on the reverse strand, counting down.
CATCATCGCCTAACGCGCTAGATGGCCAGAAGGGCTATCTAGGGACATCAGCCACTTGAGAGCTTGATGGTCTGTCTCTAATGTAAAATGAGAGTACTTAATGTACTGTTTAAACTTCGAAATTGCCCAAACCATATCGAGGCATTCAAGTTTGGACGCGCTGTAGTTCGATTCAGCATCATGGAGTGTACGTCTTGCATAAGCAATCGGTTGTGGTTTCTTTTCTCCTACTTGCAATTGTATGAGGACTGCACCGAGCCCACACGAACTGGCATCAGTGTGAATGATGAAAGGAAGTGCAAAATTGGGAAGAGGTAGCACGATCTGACATGCAAGTGCCTTTTTAAGCACCTCAAAATCTTTCTGGCATTCTTTAGACCATTCCTACGGAGCGTCTTTTTGTAGCAAGGTATAAAACGGTTTACTAATAATATGATGTTTTTCTATAAATGGTCCATAAAATCCGACTATCCCAATAAAGCGCTGTAACTGCTTTATGGTATTGGGGACAGGGAAATTCTCTATGGCTTGCACCTTCTTGGGATTAGGGGTGTAACCATCTTGAGTGAGTACGAATCCTAAAAACTCCATGGATTCGGGGGAAATAAATGATTTAGACGGGCTTATGGTTAAGCCATGTTCCTTGATCCGAGCAAGCACATCTGCAACATGCCTGAGGTGATCCTCGTATGTGTTGCTAAAAATAATGACATCATCGAGATAAGCTAATGCCTATTTAAATTTAGACTCACCCAATACTACATCCATCATTCTCTGAAATGCACTAGGAGCATTGGTTAATCCAAATGTCATTCTAACGTACTTAAAAGTACTCCAAGGTGTGCAAAACACAGTTTTCGCTTGGTCAGAAGCTTTGACCTTCACCTGGTGATATCTTTTTTGTCAAGTCCAGAGAGGTAAAGAATTTCTTACCATCCAGACAGGCTAGGATCATGCCAATATCAGGCATGAGATAAACGTTCTTTTCAGTAATCTGATTAAGATGCCTAAAATTGATACACAAATGCGATGTGCCATCTTTTTTAGGGACAATAACAATTGGATTGGACCATGTACTAGAGCATTCCACCACAATTTTTTCTTTAATTAACTCATCCAACAACTCGCGCAATTTCCAGGCTTTCTCCGGATTCAGCGGTCGCTCTTTACAATTAAGAGGCTTGGCATCACCAGTTGGGATGTCATGCTCGACCGTTGGGTGTATACCTGGATGTTTACTAAATAATTCTTTGTATTTGTCCAGCACGTGAGTCATCTGCTGTCTCCGCCTCTTACTCAAGTAAGACGCTGAAAACAACATGTCATATACTTCGTTTGTTGTGTCATCTACCTGTGTCTGTAATTGATCTGCCACCAGATGTCTCTGGTGAGCCAAGAACACAGTGTCCAATGCAAGCATGCTAGCATCATGCTCTGTAAGGGGGCTTACAGGGTCATCAAATGGGTAAATATGGTCAAACTGACCATCAATGCACCAACCACCTCTCGATGGGTTGAGCACAATGTTATTCTTGGCTAACCAATTGCAGCCAAGCAGCAGATATGGGGATATTGAAGGTAGTACCTGGAAAACCACCTCAGCTTCTTGTCCCAAATGAGTTAAAGGGAGGGAAACTGTTCCTAGAGGGCCCACTACTCTGTTGTCTGTCATAACCAAGCCGTGACCTTGATGGGGCTTGATAGAATTGGATATAGCCAATTTGTGTAACAGAGCTATACTGGCATAAGTGTCAGAAGTCCTAAAATCTAGGATGGCAGAGATGGCTTTACCCTTAACTTGTGTGGTTAATAATGCCTGTTTCTTATTTGTAGGCATCACAAGAAAATTACTATTTATTTTATCTATTATCCTAGAATCTGATTTATTGTTCGATGAAAATTTCTGTAATAAAGTATCAATTAAGTCGGTTTGTTGTGGTGTGACATCAGGGTCGGAGATGATAACGCGCTTTAAGTTGACCCTTCGCCAAATTGCGCGATGTCGTTTCCCTGGTTGTAGTGATCATATTGGTCGTTGTAGACCTCTTGTTGTTGATCCTGATCACTGGCAACCTGTTGTACAACCATTGCAGGCTGTGTGGTCTGTATCTTTTGATGAGAACATTCCCTAATAAAATGCTGTCCTTCGCAGTGGAAGCATCCTTTCTTATCGGGAGTTGTACGATAATTTGGCATAAAGTTGGCTTTTTCAGTTGTGTAGCCAACCGTGGACGGGTTAACCTGTTGAGGTCTCGTTTGGGGAGGTGGAGGGCGATCCTGCCTTCAAGGCGCGACCAGAGTCTGCTCCTTTCTATAGACAGTGCGTTGCTGGACAGTAGCCTTGACTGCCACCGTGTCCTGAATCAGAGCTTTTTCAGCCGCTCTCATCTGGAGCAGATCTTTTTGCAGTTCGGCCACACCCTCGAAGCTGCTGCTCATCTCAACCACCTCTTCCTTTGATTTAACTCCCAGCATCCCACTGGTCAGCAAATCACCTGTAATGGGATTCATCGCCCTAGCAGCGAGGCGTATTTTTGAGTGGTCATCCGGTTGTTTCTGCATCTGTGCAGAAATCATATTAAGTGTAGAGCACACCTGCCGAGTCGACTGGCCGGTTTTCTGGCGTACTGCTCCTGCCTCTGCACGGAGAACATCATCTGATTTGCCCCAATCCGCAATGCACTTGCGTTTGAACTTTTCCCATGAGCGGCAGCCATACAATCTAGCCACCATAGAAGAGGCTTCACCTACAAAAAGATAAGGCAAACCGTGTCAGGCAATCTTGTCCACGTCAAGGTCGTGGGCTTCTGCCACTTCCTGCATTAAAATAAAAAAATTTCGAATAGGCATATTAGACCCATCGAAACGTGGGTACTTTAATTTTGCTAACATATTTGTAAGCTCTCTAGGGCTCATTGCAGCTCTGACCGGTGTGCTGGTCGAGCTTGAGAGTCGGTCGATTAAAACCGGGGAGTCAGTCTGTGCCACCGAGGCGGATCTCGAGGACAAGATTGATGGGTCGACTACCATGTGCGGGTTGTGGAGCTTGGCCGCAGCCAGCAGCCGAGTGGCCTCTGCTACCATCGTAGCAGGATCTAGGAATTGATACGGGTCTCGTGCAGCTGGCGGGGGCACCGGGGCATGGTTAACGGGGGGCAGTTGACTCGTGTTAGGAGCTAACGGGGGATTAATGGGTTTGGGTCCTACAGCCAAGTCAGTATTATTTATTGGTATTTGCTGCGGGTCCCTAACTTGTTGTTGAGCAGTGGCATGGTCCGAGTCTCGACTGATGTCGGGTGGGAGCCACACACTGCTTGTCGAGGGCGCTCTTGGAGGGGTGTGCATGGAACCATGGGCATCCCGGTTGTCCATGATCTTAAGTGAATATGGTGAAGTGAATCTTGTTGTAGTGGACATTGTGTTGGAGGGTGGTTGCAACTTGGTCTTCTTCTTGGAAGGTCTGCCACAGGAACATTTTGTCTGAAGGCTACTGGGGGGACTGTCAATGGTGTCTTGAAGTGGCATTAAAGGCAACTCAGGAGCAAGTGAGCTAAAAACTGGTGAGAGCAAACTAATATACAAAATCACGTCCCAGGAAGTGGGAGGAGGCTCTACCCACACTGGCCATAGGCCAATGAGAGCAAAGGGGACCTACTCACTACCATCACCCTATATGTCAACACATGTCTGAAAAGAAAATTTGTTTACTGTTACAAAATTATGCAATTGTTTTCTGTACAAAAGAGGGTCGCCTGTGAGCAAGGAGTGTCAAGTGAGACAAGTGGTAGGTTGAATACTTGAATGGTCACCCTGCTGGCATCAGCGGGGGTCACGGTGAGAAAGAAGCCATTTAACTCCAATTAAGTTCTCACCAGAGTCTCAAACTAATGCAGTTGAGAAGTCATTAGGTCATTGTCACCAAAAATCCGAGCAAAAGCCTTTTTGTTTCGCCACTATTCAGTAAATACAAAAACAGTGGAAAAACAACTGCAAGAGTGTGGGAAAACTGGTGAAAAACAAACAACAACACGCCTCCTAGCACCACAGGGAGTCCTTCTGGGAGCGGCAAACTTGCCACCCTAATTCAAAATAAACAAATGCAGTAAAAATGCAAAAACACTAAAAAATAAAATTTATTAAAATGGGGTGTTTTCTTGAAAAGGAAATCTCAGAGATCCTTGTAAAAACTCCATTTCACACTAGAAACACTGAAAAACCTTAAAAAAAATAATGACAAATTACTTGATGGCCAAAAACGAGCAATGTTGGTGACAACATCCACTCCCCTCCAGCCACCAACATGTATGTATCCAAAGAGCACACACATGGGGGGTAAAAATTGGAATAATAATTTGAAGGAGCAGATGGAATGTTTTTTAAGAATGGGACCCCTCCAACAGGAAGACATCCATGAATCAGGTGTGTGAGCACCTGTCTTGAGCAGCTATAAAAAACAGGTAGCTCTCAAGAATGCTCTGGGCCAGTCACCTGACTAAACCACAGAACAGAAAGGCAAAAAATCAATTAAGTTCGGGCCAACCTCCATGTTTACCTCCACTCAACCTTACAAAACTCTATTGTAGGGGTGGCAATTTGCTGAAAATTCTAAGTAAGACTGGAATTACAACAATTGCCTGAGGACAGCTATAACAATGTGTGATGACAGAGGCTCATCACCTTTTTAACTCTGAAGGTGGAGGCCCCCCTGCAGAGCACACAAAATTATGCTAATGAATCCTCATGTCACTGAAAACAACAAAAGTCTAGTACAGTAGGGTGGGAGGGTGGGAGATAGCTTGAAGAACCATTTTAATTTTACTTTTTATAGTAGAAGAAACAAGAATGGATTAAAGTTTGTGCAACTGTTTAAGGGTATTTGTTTGGGAACACTCTTCATTAAAAAACAGGAGAGATAAAGAATGGATCTGCATTCACCTGAAAAATGAATTTAGGTTAGACATCACCATTTGCCATCTGATGGGTTTGCCACGCCCTTTCGACAGCAGCGTGCTCGTCACCAGATTTCTTCCTCAAACAACCCAAAAGAAAAGTCTGGTCGCACATCCACACAATCTGTACCCCAACTCTTTAATGCAATTACCCGTTTGCAAACTCCTGTCTGCACGCGAAACCGCATCTCAAAGCCAGTGCACGGGTAAGGTGGCACAATTGTTTAATAGTTAGTGTGTCACAGCGATGTGTGCTGTCCCTGGAAGTGGCAATACCTCTCGGAGCTCCGTACCCCACTCCAGTTCTCAGCACCAGTGCTCATCGACAACCCCCAGGTCCTGCCTCGGTCTCTAGCAAAAAACATTTTATTTTCTAAATAAGCTCAAAATCCTTAATAAACAAAAAACATCTCAGGACCCACCGAGCCATCGTGTGCATGGCTCATGTGTCTCACAGCAGAAGAGCTTTCGGCACTCAGTGCAGCTTAATGACTCATTCCACCGGAAAACACTCGCCTCACAACACACCAACACATTAAACACGCCAGCGAACCCCTTGGTCCCTCTACCAAAATGTAGAGAATCACCTCAGAGAAGGTGAAACTCATACTGGCCCTACTGGCAGCCCCCAGGTCTCGGGTATAGCATGGGTGACGAAAGGAGGTTCTCTTAACCTTGCAAGAGTCACAAAAAACCAAGCTCCTGCCCAAATATACCTATCTGACAATCGACCGACTGCCAGAGGCAACCAGCACCTTCTGTCCCACAACCAGCACAAGGTTGATCAACGAGTGTGGCCCTAAAAACCAGAGACACCTTTAGCTCGATGTCCCTACTCGACCCTTAAACTGATCACCGGACTCCAGCACTTTGTAGAGTTACATCCCAGGGCTCTCTTTCAAATACCAAAATAATAATAATAATAATAAAAATAATTATGAAACACGAAGGGCACCCCAATTAAAATTAATTAAAAAGGGCAATAGGCATGGGTTAGTCACATCACCTGAGTTCCTACTCATCAGTGACTCAGAGCCAAAACCCTCACAAACATGATTCCACGACCATCCCAAGGACACAAACATGCAGAAATTAATGCTACATCCAAAATAATTGAAACCATAATGGTTAGTGCGTGGAGCACCATGCAAACAAATAAAACAACATACCTAGTCCTTGGTTCGAATCCTGGACGGGCCCACAATTGTGATTGGGTTCTCCCTCACCCGGCCTAACTTGGGGCTTAGCCCAGGTGGGGGATGCACCGATCACAGGGTAAGGAGGACACACCTGACACTGCTGATATGGTTGATGGCCTTTATTGGTGTCTAGGGGTATTTCTGGTGTGCCGGGGATGCTGTAAGGCATCCTACCTTAGTGCCGGGCCTCCCTTCTTGCCTCACCATGACTGTTGCTGGGGGGCAACAGGCATGATAGCCTGAGAGCAGAGGTAGCCAGGAAGTACCTATCCCATGGCTATGTCTCTGTGGCAGCTGCCTGGCAGCTTGGTGCCTCTGCTGGGGTCGGGTCTGACCAAGTATCAACTTGGTCCTTCTCCTTCTCTCTTCTTCACCCGACTCTAACCGACTGACTCCTCTGGCCACATCCTCTCTCCCTCTCAGGATAAGGGGGCAGAGCCAGAGGGGGCAGTCCTTAACCCGTGATGGATGGCACCCTAGGTGGCCACCCGTCACAATGTGTACTTCTAAAAATACCCAATTTTGGTTTTTTATTTTAAAATATAAACATTCATCATCATTGGATTTAGTAAATCTTTAATAGTATTTTAACAAGATATTTGTGCCAATTACGACCCGATTGCTTAAGCCCAAATATGGATTGATTTAATTTGCATGCCATTGTTTTATCCTCATTAAAACTGGTGGAGGCTGCATCCACACTTCCTCCTTAAGCATGCCATTCAAATATGCAATCTTAACATTGTGCAGTTATATCTTAGCCTTATATTGCACTGCAAGGCCTATTAACAATCCTATAGTTTCTGTTTGGGCAACAGGAGAGAATGTCTCCTCGTATAAGTCGCCGTATTGTTGCGAGCAACCGACTGCTACAAGTTGTGCTTTGAATCGTTCAACCTCGCCATTAATGGCAAGTTTAATCTTAAATACCCAGTTGCTGTTAATAGCTTTTTTACCTTTGGGTTATTTTGTTAACACTAGAACGACGAGATCAGTCAAAATGACCAGTAGAGCTGTTTGAAACAACAGCAGCTATAAATAACAATGCTTTTTTGCTGATTTTTTTTTAATTTAGCTGATTCATGATGCTTTACATTATAAATCAGCAATAATGGCATTTTGTGAAAAAATAAACAAATTAAAACAATTTACCTAGAACAACTGAAACCGGTCATTTTGACTGGTTTCAGTTGTAACAGAGAAAGTTTTGCATAATGCGAGCGATTCCAATAGATTTTATTTTTTTATAGATATATACGGTTTATTAATTTTTTTTGAATGTACCGTATTTTTTTATGCAGTCAATTCTCAAGAATACTAGAAATGATTTGTTGTGTTGCCCTTTTGCTTCACAGCATAGCTCAACAAGGCAGTTGGATAAAAGGGAAAATTTCCCATAGGTAAATAATGTGACGTCTCATAAATAGAAAATTTTGTTATTTTTATGAAAGTTTATTTTATTTAATATTAATTTAATACTAATTGATTAGATTTAGGATTTTTTTCTTAGCCAATAATATTTTTTGTAAGAGTTTAACGTCACTGGTCATTTTGACCGGTTACCGTTGTTTTAGGTAGGGGGAAATCTTTGTTGTTCTAGTGTTAAGGTCCAAACTTTAAGTCTGTTCGTATCGTCTAATTTGTCTTTTATGGCTTTAAGCTATTGGTCTTTCTGAGGACTAGCTTTTATCCTTCTTGTAACATGGCATAGGTTGTGGGTGTAACGCATCTCACGCATCTGAATGGTGATCAATTTGTTATCATCATTTGTCATTTCGTATTGAACAGTTTTTTTTCTCGGATCAAATATATGGGTTTTCTATCTTGCTTATACCCAACTGCAATGATGGCCTTGCAATTTTCGCATTTGTTTTGACTCGTTTGGGTTAACTCAATTTTTTCCTTCACATCAAATTTATCGTGTTTTTCCTCGTTCATTGTTTCATCGTTCTGGTGTGGAATTAATTCGGCTTTTTCCACTTCTACTTCTTTTAATGGAATAAATTGTATTTTTTTTTGCTTTTTTTCTCATCTAATGGCTGCAAGATAATTTTTATTTTGTTTCCTTCGTCTTTGTTTAACGTGTTTTGTCCATCAGTTAAATCCAGTGGTTGTTCTACCTTAATATCTTTAAGAATAGATACCTTAAAATTATTGTTGTAATCATTGTTATTCCAGCTTTCACATTCTGGTTCAGTGCAATTTGTCTAATAAACATTCCAGTTTATAGCTTCTGTTGTCACTGGCAAATTTTGGTCTAAATACGTTTTCTTCAAATTTAAATCTGTCGTCAAAAAATAAATTTTGGTCCTGCTCGTATTTCCACTCGCCATTTGCAAATACGATTTTTTTCAATTCACCGCCAAGGTTAACTTTCTGTCCTTTTTATCATTCATTGTTAGCGCTGATCTCTTACTCTTGGTTTTTGGAACACGCTGCTTTGTGAATTTCTTTTCGCCGCCATCTTGTCATTTAGGTATCACACCTAAATTCTTCGTATTTCTTTTGTTTTGTAATTTCTTTTTTACATTGCACTCATTTGTTTTGTGTTTAAATTTGTTACACTCAAAACATTTGATTCCGCATTTACCCTGGCTTTTCACATGATCACTTTCACCACAGTTGAAGCACAATTTCTTTGCATCTGCCATGTTGTTGGTATCACTAATAACTGGTGTCGTGCTCGATTGTGATTGGCTATAAGTGTTTTTAGCTTCTGTCCTGTGATTGGTTTCTGCCATGATCAAGCCTTGGCAGGCTTTGTTCAAACTGATTTTTAAGAAACTGAATGTTTTTTTGCAGCTAATAAATTCCTTTTTTAATCTTTTGATCAGGAAATGCAGCAATTTGTTATCGTCAACTTTCTTTCCAGTGTCATCACACTTCTGTCAAAGGTTTTCGCCTGGATTGAAGTATTCGCTTATCGTTTCTTTCGGCTTCATCATAATACTCGTCAGATTTTCAAGCGCAAATTTTTTTTTCCATTTTGCTTTCTTTTAACATCTTCGTTTTTAAATTGTCCCATTTTGTTTTTGCGTTTTTTTTGTTGCAATATAAGTTTTGTTTGGCCAGCGAAAGATATTCAAGTATGTGCCAGCGCACCTTTGTTTTGGCATTTTTCCACTCTTTGAATAAGGATATTATTAATACAGTAGAACTTCGATTAACCGTCACTGTCGGGATCAGGGCTGTGACGGATAACCGAATTAGTCGGATAATAGAAAAAACTGATATTATTGGCTGTTGTTCTACCTACACTGTAAATCTAAGCAGTACTAGTAGCAGTTTAACCTCACTTTAAATGTTTGATAATTTCTAGTTTCTGTACTTTTAGGCATTTTTTATTTCTTTAGCTTACATATAAGTGAGGGAGTAAAAGGGTTGCAAGGCTTTTTATAGCTGTGATGCGTGGTGGCTCCATCTGTAAAGAAACTCACACCAAGGGGGAGTGGTAAAGCATATGGGATGCCACTATTCACATGCAGAAATAGGCTATGATCAAAATTGATAGTTATTTCAGAATAAATAATCACCATTATTTTTTAGTTTAGAATACAATTTTGTAACTTCAGTACTTTTAAAATGTAAACTAATTTTTTCCTTTGGCATTTTAATAGTTTTTCTGATTACCATTTATTTTATTTCATAGTATATGTTTATAATAAGTTATTTTTAATAATTAACTCAATTTGGAATGCTTTAATTGGTTAAAATTTATAAATAACATCATTTATCAATTTTAACTAATCAAAGCATGACAAATTGGGAAAATTTGGGACTATCTGATCAAATCAGGACTAAGGGGTCAAATTAGGATTATCCTGAATATCTTATGTATGCTTAAAATTGTTAAATACATCAATAAAATCGATTTTCTCTATAATTAGAGCACATTAATGTAAATGGGAGGGTCTCGGACATTCCTCTTCCCAGTTATCTCTAGATCAAAATTGGTAACATTCTCTGCTCCAACAATAATTTCAGATTCTTTTTTGGCCATTTATTTTTCTAGAAATAAAATAGAAAATAAGCACAGCAAGCATATTGATGCAAGATATTATTTTCTACAAGATTGGTTGCATGACAAGCTATTTATGCTTAAAAAGGTACCCACAGAGTTAAACATCACAGACATCTTTACAAAATTTCTTTTCCCTACTAGACTTCAATGTCTGTGTGATCAGAAATAAGTCTTGATGTACTGCAATATTCTGTCATTATGTATATTGCTATCTAATAATTGCTCAAAAATGGAAATGCTTGGAGGGAGGGAGACTTTGTTAGAATTATTCTCCATGCATTTTTAATGCTAATTATTTATATTATTAAAATATTAATTGTTTTATAATTACTATTAGTAATGTAATGTTGTTATGTTCTGTTATCCTATTGTTTTTGGCCACTCCAATGAGATTCACACATAAATATAAAATGTATTACTGTTATAAAAAAGATTTAATTACATAATTCCTAATGGAAATACTACTTATAAATGACGTCCCTGAATTTTTGTAAATTAAGATATAATTTGTTTTTACAATAATTTTTAGCCTGCATGCCCATAGTGCAAAATTCTTTTCCACTGATTTATCGAATGTAAGCTGAATGTGTCATTGCTGCATTCATTCAATATTTAATGTGTTTTATTTTCTGTAATTGTTTACATTCTTTAATTTTGTTAGTATTGGATTCAAAATAAAATTACTATATTGGTGCCAAAACATTCGAACCCTAACCACACTGATAGCACGAAGTTGCTCGCGTATCGATTAACGTGTTATCAGATACACATACTAGTGGTACTAGTTGATTAAAAGGTAGCTGTTAGTTTCCCCTTCAGTTGATGTAATGACTTAAAGTGAACAATTTTATTTACAAAGTTTAAAATATTATTTTCAACAAAATGACAAAATATGATGTAACCAACTAACAAAACACTAAATTGTATACACAGTTGACACATACAATTATGTAAACTATGTGATAAAACTATATGAAGAGCTATAATAAAGTTTCTTTAGTACTTTAAAAAGCATTACTGCTTTTCATTTTTATTTTTATTACTTACATTGCAATTTATCATAAAATAAAATGTTTTGTCACTAGTGCTGACTCAACTAATTTACGTAATGGTTTTACATACTACAAATGGCAGTCACCTTTACTTTTTATCTGAATCTTTCTAGTTCCAATTCAAAAAATAAAAACATCAACAACACTTGATGTGTGCTAAAGGTCAGTCACTTCTGGGCACCATACGGTTATCAAATGCCATCTTTCAAGGTGTACATAGCATGATTTATGTTTCATTTGAAATTCAGTTGCTTTTTGTTGCATCTTAGTTCTGAGTTAAAATTTTATACTACTGGGGTTTTTAAATAATCTTTAACAAAAACCTTTTCTAATGCATGAATAATTTTATGGAATGTCATTAAGAAAACTTTTACCACTTAATCTCTTTGATTAATGTAAAATGAGTTTTTAAATAGGCAGAAAAAGGAGAGAAGCAGAGGTGGAGGGATTGGGAATTTCCACTTTATTTAAGTTATTGAATTTTTGCCATGGAAATTAAGACCATAGAAATTTATTAAGAGTAATTTGATTTTTCTCAATATTTTCTTCTTTTTTTTTCATTTTATTTTGGAACTAAGTCTAATCTCTTATAACAGAAGGAAATTAAAATGAGGAGATTATACATTCCACCAGTTGTTACCTGAGGAAAAGTGCATTTGTTAATGAGGTCGTGGTAATCTGACATCACTTTTGTTGAGGTTAAATTTTTGATTAAATAAACGAGGGTGGTAAAAAAGAAATTTTGTGGCGTATGACTATTTATTTAAAAATGTCAAAAATCTTAATTATTTAGAAGTACACCATACTGTATTAACACAATTAAAAATTTAGTACTAAAGTGATGATGGTATACTGATAAAATAAAATCAAATACTTACATTGTCATTATACAAATAATGCTTGTGCACATGCTATTTACTCATCTTTTAAAGAAATCCATATGCAACAGATTTCTAACATTAGCCTCCACTGTTGTTCACTTAGTTTGAATAATTTTCTAATTTAAGCCAATTTTAAGTTGATGTCACTTCATTTTCAAGATGATGAAGGCAAAAGGGGGAAAAATAAGGACCAATCAGGAAGTCAATTGGTTAGGTAATTGTATATTGGTGGTTTAAAAAAGAAAAAATTCACTTATGCATCCAATTTGTGTTTGTAGTAATGCCTAGTGGGAATTAGGTAGCAAAACTTGTAGACCGTGATAAAAATATGAAACAAGAATTAATTTCTCCCTCACTTAACTTCCATGTTTGAAAATTTTTTCCACTTTGATAATCAATTTCTTTCATTTCTTTTCTTTCTTTTGGTCATATACAAACTTGAGAAATCCTTCTCAAGTATGACAACACCTGGCTGTCAGACCCAAGTTCCCAGACTCCCTTGTCAACTGGGTTAGAGAATGGAATGAAATTTCATTTCGAGAAACCAGCCAGAAAGCATTCGATGCACCATTCAACTCTGCTTGTCATCAACTGCAAACATGAAACAGCAAAGTTTTTGCAATCACAAATGACATTTGGATATTTCAAAATAATAAGGAATAAAAGCTGTACTTTGTTTTATACCATATTTTTTGAAATAATTCAAAACCAATAAAATTTCATTTTTATTTCATAAAATATTCTTCTGTGGTGCCATTTTAAATCAATTTTTTATCTTCTTTTCTACTACTTTTTTCCTAATTATTCTGACATTTATATCAATAAATTATTTTATCTTTAGATCCATGACGAAAATATAGTAAAATTATTTTTATTTGTGAAAGAAGAAACAAAATGACTCGCTTTTTTTTTATTTTACTTTTTATTTTTTGCCATTTGAGCTTTACAAAATGAAAAATTGCTATTGACTCCTGACATCTTCAGTTGGGAAAATATTGAGTAAAATATTTCTTTCCAAGAGACTATTCAAGCTGCGCATTTATCATTCTTTGAAGTATCTAATAAATATAAAATAAAAAATGAAAAAATGTTGCATTTTATAAACATCATAATGCAAATCAGTAACATAGTTTGGTCAATTCAATAATATTAAGCTCTAGTATACACAACTAAATCTTAATTTTCTCTTGACTTACACGTGTTCTTTCTCACAATTTGCATACATAATCACATAATCTTAGGTAAACATATTAAATTTAACAGAAAAATAATTTATGTATATTCTCTTTACTGTAAAGACTTTGCACATGTTTTACTTAGAGAACTCAAATAAAACAATTTTGATCGAAAACAAGGGAATGTAGCTAGATTATACAGATGAGAAAATCAACCATTTTTGCTTTAGTTTTGCTATTGATGAAAAAATATATTATAAAACTTTTGTATTAAACTATTTTGTATAATGTTATTTAATAATCATTTATTTTTATTACTTTATTACTCTGGATATTTAACTTTATGACCTATTCTTTCTAATTTTATCTGCAATTCTCTGTTTTAGTTTCATATTTCTTTGAATTTTTCAAGATTTATTTTTTTGTTTATCACTGACATGTCATCAACATATCTTCTATACTTTTTTGGTTTCATTCTTTTATCCCCCAGAACTTTTTTTTTATTCCTGGCAGGGGCAGATTGGGACTGTCCACTTGGCTTGGTAACTTAAGATTTAGACAGGCCCAACAAAAACTAACTTAACTCCCACTGCAAAAGTTTAAAATTACTTTTTATTTATTTTAAAAATTTGTGTGAAAAATTTAAAATTTCTTAACATTTTTTAAAACTTTTTGAATTATTTTTTAACTTATTGGATTTTTATTTTAACTTTTTACATTTTTTATAATTATTAATCTATGTGTTAATTACGAGTCAAAAAAATGCCAAGTACAGTCAAGTATTAATAATTTATTAATAATTTCTAAACAGAATTAACTATCCTTACTGAGTAGTCCAAATTTTTAGTGCCAGGGATTTTTTTTTTCTATCCACAATATTGTTCCAGGCTTGTTTGTTTATTATTATTTCTCTTATGTTATGTAGTTTCTCTAAATAGAATATGCTCAATATATAAAAGAAAAATAACAGAGCTAATAAACTTAGAAAGCCAGAAAAGATGTAACATATTTAAATGTAAATCAAAATTTAGTTTCAGCAAATGAAGTTGCAGAAAATTAGAAGAAGCATAAAATGATTACATAAAAAGTAACAAGAAGAAGAGTAAACTCAAGCAAAGTTGAAAAATAATCACAAAACAAACATTGATGATATCAAATTATATGGAAAAGATGAAAGAAAAGATGATGCTGATATTAAAAAGATCATAAAATGTTAAAATCGAAGTAAAACTTAAAAAGTAGTTAAAAACAGAGTTCTGATGATCTTATGAAAAAGATTGAAATAGCATTAAACAAAAAGTAATTAATGAGAAACAAAAATAATGAAATTTACATCTCTATTCCAATTTAAATTTTAACTTTGATAACTTTTGAGTCATCTAAATAAAACCACACTTGATCAGGTAAAATAAATGAGATTTTGCAAGAAGAAAGTTATAGTTGAAAGCAAAATGTGTCTAAAAAAGGAATATCTACTTGAATCGAAGCTGATAGTGAGTGGCGCGATAGTTTGTCTCGCCTACTTCTCGCGATAATTGGTATTTGAACCCCTGGAGAGGGAAGAGATGGATAGAGAAATTGGATTTGGCAGGGAAGCCGTGTGTTTGCTCCAGTTCCCTCTATACCTTACTGCACCTGTGTGCCAATTAAGAGCCCAGCTAACATGTCAGAACTTCTGCCCACAGCTCTACTTTAATCAATCAACTTTCAAACTTTACCGCCATTTTGACTCAATGAAAAGGCAACTGCGATTGAAAAAAGCAATACAAAATCAATATTCGTGAATATTACAACGTAGAACGTTTACAGTCTTATCAAAGCACTTACCTGATCACCATGAGATTTGCATGCTACCATATTTTAAACTGTAAATTTATTATAAGAAAATATTTAAGTAACCGTATGCCTAAGTTTTTTTTTTATGAATTTGTGATATATTTAAAAAAATTGTAAAACAACAAATTAATATTTTCTTTTTATATGTATCTTGTAAAATATTTTCTTAATTTCAATTAGAAAATACTTGAGAAATTTAAAAAAACTTGATCATGCAATACCAAACCTTCTTTTAATAATAAAATCTATTTCGAACGTGATCACCACAAACAAAACAAATCAGCAGTTTGTATTGCATTGTCTTCTAGTTAAAGCTTAGTGACTCGGTTGCTTGCTTGTATCCACCAGGAATGCAAAATGTCAATAAAATATACCCACTGACTACATATTAACACAAAGTCAAATATGAAGAATAATTCAATTTAACAGTATTTTTCTGCAATTTGCATCATTAGATACGGTAATCACAAATTGGGACTGCTTTCAGTCATCCATGCGAAATTATCATTTCTAATTAAAATTTAGAATGAACAATAAAATCAACAGCAAACTGGCGTGTTACAAAAATTATATTATTTTTTAATTATGAAAAGTTTACACAAAATAATTAATACAAAGTAAAAAATATTTTATAAATTATTATATTTGATTATTTTATAAATTGTGATTAAAAATAAGAAATAATGTTTATTAAACAAATTTCTTTAAAATGGAGTACAGAAAAATTCAATGACTTTGTCTTAACGTAACATGTGCATTCTTTCCTACTTTTAATTAAAATTTAGACAAAAATAATGATCGCTTATTAAAATGAAAATCAAATTTTGTTGGAAAAGCTCATTTTTATTTTTTACTTTACTATACAGACTACAAACATTACTTTTACTTGATGTAAAGTTTTGCAATAAATATAATCTTGACTTTTAAAGTTTGATAAAACATCAATTTTTAAAAAATCATAAATTGTAAAATACTTTAAGAATATTGTTAAAAACTAAAATTTAAATACTTTTGAAACAAAAATTTTGCATAATAAACACGACTTATACAGTACTTTACGAGTTATCAAATTTATTCTAAAATATAACTTAATAATTAAAATGTACAAAATGAATATTTTAACGTTAAAATCAACAAATCCACAACACTCGCAACAAATCAACGATAACACATCTTCCATTACCCCTTTCAAGAAAATGGAAGTGGCCTTTTAAGTGGGCCCCACCCTTGCGTTTCATTCCGCGTCTTGTGTACCGAACTAACAGCATCTCGCAAAAATCTGCTTGAACCTACCTTAGCCATATTCGTACCAAAGGTATGTAACGACGTAAATATTTTTATGAGATTATTAACATTAAATATTTTTCTATTATTTAACAAATTTAATATTATTACAACAGTTTTGCTTAGCTGTGTACTATTTAGACTTAAAAGTCATATATCTCTTGTGATTTCGATTTTTTAACACATTTATTATTTTTTGAAACAAATTCCCACACGTGCAATTCAAAATGGGTGTGTTAAATTTGTATATATAGTAAATTATTTCTACCCTTTAATTTTCCCTCATATTTTTAAATATCTTTTTTTGGCATTGAATCAATTCTACTCTTTATTTATTATTTTTTTACAAATGTTTTCATGTCAGTTTATGGTTTCTCATTTTTTTAATATTATTTACATTTTTTTCCAAAAGTTAATTCTTTTTTTTTGAATTCCACTTTTTTAATATAAAAAAATAGTATTAAAAAATTAAAAACTGTCAAAATCAGTCTTCCCCCCTATGGACCGTTTCGATTTCAAATCACAGCAGGTTTTATAAAATTGAAAAAATTACAGAATACAATTTAGGTGATGTATCAAGCAAGTGGTTGAAAATTCAAATTGAAATAGCTATTTTGATATTTGGAGTTCAATTTGATGATACTTGATCTGTGTGTTTGAGTTCATTACCTGTTTGAAATGATGAAAATGGAGGTAAAATTGGATCTTAAATGAGTGGGTGGTGATGTGCATCTCTTTAAAGGACACGTGTGACCTCATTTTGAATCAAAACAATGCATTTTTTAGTAAAATAAGTGAATGACTTCTCAAAAATAGGCCACTGATGGTAACTAAAATAAATGAGAAGTTTAAATTAAAATATAAAAAAAAAAATAAAAAAATTAGGAAAGTAGAAAAAAAATTGATTAAAATCATTAATAAATCATTAATAAATCATCAATAAATAAACAAATCTTTTAAGTGAAAATAAAAATAACTTAACAATAAAATGGCTGGAATTGAACTAAAACAAATTACAATGTTGATTGGATTAATTAGTAATTGATTTTGAATTACATGTTTTATATCATTTTTTAGAAGTTAACTCTAACTTCCTCATTCACACGTAAAAAAGCAGTTGATAAAATAGGATGAAATTTTTATAACAATTTTTTCGGCATAAATATTTGACAGTGTAATTTTTCCAACCTATTTTATACTCTAAGTTTCAGTCTTAAAGCTGACTTTTTTTCTTGAAAGAGATTTTTATTGTATGAAAGCAGTGATTTAACTTTTCATTTGATACAGTACGTGACTGGTTTTAACCGTTCAACTTTTCATAGAGTGCGTGGGCTGAAAGTTATTTTTGATTAAACGATGTTCTTTTATTTCAGTGTTTCTAAGTCTAATGAAGAGAATTTCAGTTTTCAAAAATTGAGGCCGATTTATGTGAAGAGTGTTTGATTTGAGTAATAATTCAATGGTTTATATTTATGTATTTTATACTGAAATTTTAAATAACCACATTTTATAGATTTCTTTAATAATCAATAATCTTTAATAATAGCGAGTCTCTTTGTACAATATTTATTCTTGGAGTTTCCTTTATTTGGGAAGCAATTTACCTTGTAAGAAACCTTATACTATAGCAACCTTCCTTTGAAATTATGAATATTGAAAAATTTTAAGTAAGGATGAAATGAGTGTTTAGATAAATTGTAATCTTTGTACTTGATTCCAGAAAATGTCTATAAGTAAATTAAATTACTGTATATTATATTATAAATGAAAATGATATTCACAATATCAAAAGAAGTTTTTAAATGAGTTAACACTGAAATAATAATTTTTAATACTGTACGTAAATGCGTAGTAATAAAAAGTACTTAAATTCACTAAGAGAAGGAGATTAACATTACAATACGGTAGAAAAATATACCAAACTTTGATGGAATATCTATTTTAATTTTGATAATTTAATACAATAGCTTAAATAAATAAAATGTGCTACCTGATTTTTCAATCTAATACATTAAACTCCAAATTACTAATTCATCTTTTGGTATTAATAATAAGTGATATGTAAATGCAAAAATAAGTTTCTGATGTATACTACTATATTTTTATTTATTTTACATAATCCCACTTATTTCCTTTCTATGATTTTTTAATCCTGTTTTAGCCTATTTATTATCTTGTTTTATAATAAATCATGTTAACTCTTTGATGCTTTGTCTACCACTTAAATAATTCATGGCAAAAGCGGTTGAGTGAATTGGTCCAAGGTTTCTCATCAATAAAATGGCTCCTTTGCAATAAATCACGTTCTTCACCGCCCTAATCCTTAATTGCACCTCACTTTCTGTTTATTTTAATTTCCACTTTGGACTAATGCTAAACCCAATACTACACTTGTTAAAGATCATAAACCACTCGAAAAGAAACATTTAAAATAAATGTTTAATAAATATTAAAAATAACTCATTTTGAAAATTCCATTTATCAAAATTTAATTTTAAATTACAACCACAAAATGATTAAAATTCAAACCAATTTACTTATATATTATACATGTATTTTGGTTACACTAATCCCAAATTTCAGCTGCTTTTGCATTATATACTACTGTAGATGAGAAATTTGATATGCAAAACTAATTTGATTTGATTAACAATAGTCACGTTTGAATGTCTAAAAGCCGAAACGGTTTTTCTTGTTTATCTCAATAAACATGTTTCTCTGAATAGGAAGTGACGTTAAAAACGTCACATAAAATTAGATAAACAGCTTTTTGTAGAAATGACACTCGTGGTTGTTTATTGGTCTGTTTTTGTTTTTAATCTTGTTTTTGGTAGTGTTGAGTAGTAGCCATTTTGAATCGTCTTAGATCGAGACAAATAATGCGCTTGGTTTTGACTATTTCAAGTAGTACTATTTTTAGGAAGATGTTTAAGGTAAGCTTTTGATATAATTGTTTATAAAAATAAATCAAATTGATCTCAAATTTGGCACATTTGTAGTGATCTAAACAAATGTTATTTGAACATATTTTACACTGCTTCTATTGAAAATATAAGCTCTCACTGTACAATTTGGTTTTAAACCTTGGACACTGCTAATATGAACTGACCACTGAATTTCACGTCAGTTAAATAATGCATGTCAATTATGCATTCCAAACATGAAGATCATTTAAATGGAAAGTAGGTTTGATTTGACTTTTTTCTAAAAAAAAAAACAACCAATCAGAATTTGTCCCATTGCTTCTGAAGTAGAGTTTAATCAAAAGTTTCATTTGAAACTCATTTGCTGCTTAAAATTTGTTATGAATGAACAGATTTGTTAGTAATGCAACTTTAAGACGAAAATTAGAATTTTACTCATTGGAAGGACAAAGGAGGGTAAATCTTCCTTTTCCTAATCTCATACATTGCATTGAGATATTGATTAGCAAAACAAACTATGCTAAATAATGAAAAGAAAAATTTAAAAAAGAAATGTGAAAATGAGAATAAATGACAAAACTGAAATATTTTCTTCATTCTTTTAAGAGAAGTTAGTTTTTGTATTATTCCTCTGTCTTAGGTGTATTTTGTCATGCTAGAAGCGTCGATAGAACTGATGGTATGTTTACCTGGGTCAAGAGGTGTTCAGGTGAGTTGTGACATAAAGCGTAGTAATGAAAAGTAATGGAATTGTGGTTTGAGCAATCAGCTTTGTCTTCAGTACAACTACCCTCGAGAATAACAAAACTGTCCAGTCACTTTTTCTTCCTTTTGCTGTACTGTAATATTTCTTTTCTACTTTTAACATAAAAAGAGAAAAAAATAATGAAATAAAAATCAAATATTGATGGATTGAGTGTGTCATGTTTATTGCACAATTGCTTTTACATTTTCAGAAAAATTGTTTTGGTTATTCAAGTCACCAGGTTATCACATGAATTCAGTTAACCAATCACTTGAATAATCATTGTGGAAATCGCTTCATTGTATAAAAGTAAGAACTTAGAATACTTCAACGAAGTGCTGATTTCTAGTGATTATCATGTGCAGTGTCGCATTTTTCTTTAGCAAGCTTACAATAGTTTGTGAAATCATTTCCATTTCGAGGTAAAAAAAATAACTAAATCGATAATTAACGATTAGTAGCGACTAATCAATATTTAATAAATTCTTGTTACGTGCGCCTAATTCTTCTGTTAAGATGAAATTGAAAATGTATTAGAAACTTTTACTTTCTTTCCAACATGTATTGATCTACGAACAAAGTAACGACAGTAATGCTGCAGGTTCTTTGAAGAAACCTTTCATTTTCTGTGTTTATATTTTGTTCACAGTAAACACATTATTGATAAATAGGTAAATAGGTACGTTGACTGGATTAAAACGCTAATTTAACATTAAGGGAAATTTACAATTTGCTTTTCCTTTTATTTATAAAAATAATTGTTTTGAAATTTTTGTACGTAGTGATTAAAGATAAGAAGTTGTTGAGATTTAAATTTTGCAACTGTTTTTTCTCTTGAGATCAAAGTATAGGGATAAAAAGTTGACATCAGTCTGCACCAAACAACCTACTTGAGTGGATTTAAGTCTCTTAAAATGAGTATATGTTGTTACAAAACACCATCTGGCTGCAATGCTTTAATTCAATCTTATTTTTAAGTCTTCAGCCAATGGCAGATTGGTGGTTAGCACTCAATACCCCACTTGGGTCCCTGTAAAGCTTTAACTTCTTACTAAACCTAAAAAAATCTATAATATAATAAATATAATATTTTAATATAATATAATAATAATAAATAATAATAATAAAAAGTTTCAATTTAAAATCATTTAAAATATTATATTTTTTTTACATATTAGTATCAAAAAAGCCCATTATCAAGATATGCCATGCAAGGAATGACTTCATGAAATTTTGAATAATCATTAATGCACTTTTAAAGGAAGGAAAAAATGGGAATTATGCATAATGGGAATAGCTTATTCGAGGACTCTTGTGAAAAGACTTGTTAAATCCTGCAATACAGAAAGAATCCATCACAATTTTCACATTACTTACTCTATTTACTGTAAGTACTCCAACTCGTCAGTGTTTTTAATCAATTATTTTTCCAACATTTAATTATACCCACTGCTAATTAAACTCAGGTCTTGCTTTTGCTCAAGGCTTTCATGAAAAAAATAAAAATAAAAATAAAAATAAAAATAAAAATAAAAATAAAAATAAAATAAAAATAAAAACAGAAAAAGAGAAATAAAACATTTGATAAGTCATGTGACGTGCAATGCATTTAAAATTAGGTATATAATGTTATTTTATTAAAAAACATTTAATTATATGTAGTGTTTTGACCTCTGCTTTTGCACTAATTAGACAGAAGCAACCATGGGAAATGTCTTCAGTGATGCATCAACGCGTTTTCACGCTACAAAGAAATTACGTCATTCATTCATTTTGATTATAGCAAGATTATGTAATTTTGTACACATCGTTTATTCATTTTTTTAAATGTGAAAAGTTTTTTAAGGAGAAAGTTGTAATTAAAATGAAGAAATTGTCATTCGGGGTTTTAAAGAGCGTTAATTTAAGAAACGGAAGAATTGAATTTTAAAAAAATAATAATTAATTCATTTTTACATTCGCTTAATTATCACTTCATAATTGGGCTTTTAATTTTACTTTTATTTTTACTTTTATTTTTAAACCCGTTAATTACAAAAAAATTAAGGTTAAAAGTTAGATTTAATAAAATTGTGCATTTCATTTTGTTATGTCATAAAAATTGTCTCTCACGGGACATGTGACAGATTTAATATTTAAATGTTGAGTTTTCTAGCTAAAGCTTAAAATAAAATGAAAAAAAACTTTGTTTAAATTAAATCTAATATACTGTATACTTATATTTGTTGTCACTAGGGCTGTGGCATATCTTACTGACCAATATCCTTTAGTTGACACTGCAATAATATGAAATAGGCATAATTAATAGATAAATCAAACCGTTTTTTGCCACAATCAAATGTGTTTAAGCCACATTTCACCCATTAACTGATTTTACTGGTAAAATAATCATCCTATTGTTCTCTTAAATAATAAAAATCAGGCTTATAAAATGAAGACAAATAACAGCTTAAAGGACAAACTAAGTCATTTATTTCATTTTCTTATGTATAATGAGTTCACTAAATTACAATTAAGCAACAAAATGTGATTTCGCTGCCATTGTTTTTTCGAAAAAAATGTTAGGTTTAATTCTATTACAGTTCAAAGTTTCAAAGATAACAGAAATAGAAAAATAGTGACAATAACTGATAAACATCGCCAACTGGTGGCAACTTACACTATATGATAATGCAAAACTGCACACTGTGAATATAGTGAACTTCGGTTAATTGGGACACATCTACTCGAAAATACTTTTGTCCAATTAAGTGAAATTTAAAACAACATGCCAATATATTTTGTACTTCAGTGTTTGTACCGAATAAATGGCTGCCTCGATTAACCGGTGGCCCAATTAACCCGTATCTACTGTAAATAAATCAGTTAGCTTCACTATTTGGCATTCAAATTGACATCTGATAAGTTGATCATAACAACATTATTACCATAGCATTTTCTAGCAAAATTAATTTTGCAATAACTTGAAGCAAATTTTAATGATTTGTGAAGTCCAATAATCATAGTACTAAAATTTATAATAAAAATTCAATAAATTTTCACCTGCAAACATTCTCTGATGTTATCAACACCTGCAAAAATTTTTCATCAGCACGATAAATGAAGTCAACTTCCTGTTTGGCCGGAAGTGATGACAATGTAATCAGCATATCAAAGCCAACAACCAGCAGATTTCTGCTAATTTGTTCCTCCAATTATCGTGGCACACGAGAGCTTTTTTCGTCCTATATATGCTTCCTCTTCTCTTTTCATTTTTCATTTTTATTTGATTACTCCAATGCTTTCTATTAAACTCGAAATCTCTGAGGCAACAACAACAACAATTCTGTAATATTTATACTTAAATGTTCTGGCAGATGATGTTAACAACAATCCTACTTTGAAGAAAAATTACAACATTTTTTTGCTTCTAATCATGATTTTCATCTCCATTGCAATTCTTTATTGGCTTTATCCGAGTTTTAAATCTTGATTAAGATTTGAGGTATTTAAACTGATAAGGCAGAGTTTTGGTCAAATAATATATATTGCCGTACTTTATTTGAGATTTTGTCATTTGGTGAAGGTACTTACTTGGCCCTGAACTGAACAATTTGTTTTATCGTAGGTTTTCCATCTGAAATGAATAGAAGTCTGTGAGATAAGCAAGTGGGACAAATGTGAGTCATCAATAGAATGAAATCTTGACCATTGCTATTTCATTAGTTGAAAAGTATTTTGTGGTTTCTTAACTAATTTTAAGATTACAAATGATGATTGTGTATTTATTACATTCTATTTGTGATGTTTTTAGAATCTGTTTTTCCATCTTCTCTGTACTAAATATTTTTTGAATCTGCTCACACACACTTCTCTGTTGGATATAATTTGCATTCAGAGGTGAGGAAGAGGGACTAGAGAGCATGTGTGATCACTTTCCGTCCATCATAGATAGAGTTAAGATCACTTCTCATTCAGTCCCCGGGTATAAAAAAAGACTTTAAATTTTATAAAAAATAAAATGTCAGTTCGTCTTCAGCAATCATTTTTTGATTCATCTCTCTAACTTAAATCATGTTTTATTATCGCTATGACAAAATGTTAATTTCTCTTTATTTTTTACAACAATTATCTCACTTTTTCAGGATATATACTGTACTGTATTGTAAACCTTAAACCTTAATTCAGCCAGGAATAGTTTGTGAAGTTGGACCTTTACGTCAAAGATATCTTGATTGACGCTATCTTAATGACCCAAAGCATCTGAATCTAGATAGAGTGACTTATATTTCAAACTAGATTACCTTTAACTACCGTAGCACTAGAAAATTTTAGCTGATTTACTTGTTAGTGAATTATTTGCATAAATGAAGACTTTTTCTGATCCTGAATTTAAATGTAAATATAAATAATCTTTCATTTAAATTGCAGGAACGTCAGTTTTAAAAGTAAACTTCTTGTTTTACTTTCTCTAGTTATCTCGATTTATCTCGATTTCTAGACTATGTGAAAAATGAAACATGGTTGTCAATCGAATATTAGTGCACATACTATGGACTCCAGACCCCCGCCTCCCGTGCAGTTGAACCTCTAAAGAGAGTTTTCAAGTGGAAGTTCTGCTCGTTTTGAGTGTGCTTGTGGATCAGTTGAGTATTGATCGAATCTAAATCTCCGCCTTTATTTTGCATAATTTATTGTTTTCTGATATCGCTGTGTTGAATGTGTTGGTTGCACGTTTAAGAAGTTTTTCGCTTTATTAATTATGTATCTCGCTATTTTTGCAATAGCTTTACAAGGAATTTTGCAGGTATAATTTTCTAAAATAGCAACCACTTAAATAACCTAAATAACCGCTTAAATACAAAAAAAATTATTACTTTAAAAAAAAATTGAAAATTAAACTTTTATTAGATTGAACATCTCTTAAGTTGTTAATAAATTGTTAATCAATGGCAAGTTTTACTGAAATAACGGAACTAGCTGTCAATTGACCAAAGTTAGTGTGACCAAATTACAACATCTTGTCTTATTGAAGACTGTGGTTATCGGTTTTCACATATTGAAGAATGTATCCACTCACAGAAATTGAAAGCAAATAAATATCTGCAAGTGCTGCAATGAATTCTCTTTCTACGTTGGTATGTTTATTTGCTTGAACATGTAGAATAAATACTTACTGCTTTATTATTATAACATTTTTTAAATATTAGTCTGCTTATTGAACAATAAACTATATGTATATGCTGCCTCTTAATAATTGAATTTATTATGAAACCCCCCCCAAATTAATTTCAAATATGGAAATAGCACCAGCTCTTTAGAGGCTTTAATTACAATATTTTTGTAATTAAAAAAGTAAAAAAATTATGCAGGAATTTCAGTTGCTGGATTTGCAGTTGATTAATTTGAGAGCCCATTTGACATTTAGGTAAATATAATTTTATAATTTTTAGTATAAATTATAAAATAAATTAGAAACGCTTGTTTTTTTGAGGAGAGAATGGTATTAGATGGAGCGAACAAATGAAATTGTAGCAGCACTTCAATGTATTGTTGTGCAAGAAAACAATTGATTTTTAAACTATGAAGTTTAGACAGAAACAAATAATTTGAATTAATTGTTAAGAATTACGGTTAGGGTAACCATTTGATACCATTTGATATCTTTTGAGTACTATTTTATTGTATTATACGTCATTGGAAATGTTGTTTATCTTTGTCTACACAACTCACTTAAAGATTTAATTTATTTTTTAATGATTAACAAAAACTCTTTAAATTTATTGCTTTGTTTCTTAAAACAATACACCTTTTCTCTAAATTTAATGATAATTTTAAATAGTTTTTTACATTTTAAGTTTGCTGACTATTCATGTCCAACGTTAAGAACTGAGCAGGCTTACCCTCCTTAAGAGAGCTCTTACTGAGAAATAATATTCTGCAAAACATATTTGGTTATTAATGCTTGCAAAAGAGCTTTGTTGATGTTAATTATTAACATCATCTTTTAACTTGTAGCACTACTTTTTGATATGTACTAAATTATATGAAAAGTTAATGTGGAAATACTTGATTTATAAAGTGGGCAAATCTCATCAAAGTAGTTAGAAATCAAACTTAATAAATCGAAATCTACCACCCATTTCACACAATAATAAACTAGTTGAAAAATTGTCAAGTGGACTTTAAAGAGAAAATTGACAAATTTGTTGGATGGAAGTTTGCTGAGTGAGACTCCATTTTGGAAAATTTATCTTGGCACTCTACTTTAATGGATTTATTGGAAATCCATCTAAAAAAAAAAATAAAAACATCAAAATTGGCAGTTCTATTTTTTATTTATTTGTCTTTTTTTTTTTTTTAATTTTTTAGTTTAATGTTAACAAACTATAACATAAAATATTTTAGAAATTTGAGAAAGCATTTTATCGACATAAAAACATGAAATTTTTTTCATCTATCGAAATATCAAATCAAGATGGATCACTGTTTACATATCAAAATAATCGTTTTTACCAGAATTGATGATAAAGTCTCAGTTAGCATATCTTGCACATTTGAATAAGTTTTTAAAATTTAAAACTCACTTCTTGGTATTACAAATAAAAAGTACACATTACCTCATAAATTATGTATTTTAGTTATTCTAGATACAATTCCTTGAAATTCGCTTGTGCGTCCAAGTTTGTAATTACATAGCCATAAATAAACCTATTTTTTATAAAAGAGTAAACAAGCATTTTAGTAGTTTGTTTTCTTAAAAATTAAATAAGGTAGTTAAACATTAATAGGCAGTTGAATTTATATTTAAATCTTTTATTTTTTTGTATAATCATTACACTGTAATGCTAGTTTTCTCAAAAGGATCATGACAGTCAATAGTAGACACAAAATAATAGTGAATTTACTTACATGTAATAATTTGGAAGTATATGGTAGGTATTTTGCTTCTGTTTTTGTAGTTTCGGATGATTGAATTGGAGCGTGATTTTTAATGCATCAATAAAATAGCTAACAAAAACCATGTTGTCAGTACAGTAGTAGGGTCATATTGACAGGTTAAACTTTATAACACAAATGTTGACATCAATTTTAATGAGTGCCTAATTATGTCAACAAATAAATACCTACCATTTTAATCTGAGAACTTTAACTCATTATTTCATAAATATATAATCAAAAAATAATGAGGATAAAGTTTTACTTAATTATTTACAAAATAAAATATTAAAAAGTTTTTTGACAATTTTTAAATGAATTTTTTGAAGAAGTGCAAATGTAAAAAATAACAAAATTTTAAAGATACATACTTTAAAGAAAATAATGAAACTAAGAGTTGTCAGATTTTTTCTGTAACCTAGCAACCAAACCACAAAGGACTAATCACACCTAATATTTCAAAACATATAAACAATTTAAGTATATTATGAAAGTTTTTTCTATTTTTTATTAGGTACTTTGATGTGGGCGGTGTAGAATTATGAACTAAATAAAATTTTAAGATGAAATTTAATCTTTTAATTTATCAATAAATAATGTAAAATAAAGTACAGGAACTTAATGTAAAATCTCCCATCATTTAGAAAATTTATGAACCAACTGAATAAAGTTTTTAATCAAGGAAATAATTTTTATTTCTTTATCTCGCACCCAGATCACACGGAAAAAAAAAATCAGGAAAAAAATTGGTTTAAGCCCAGTGGGGGAAATGTGCATGAAGTTTTGCTCGAATCTTAATCTTTTTCTTTTGAGCAAGAAAATTTTCTATTTGAATGGCACCCAGATGCACTGTTTTAAGCAACTGATAGGGAGTTGAAAAGCTCCAATCTTGCGAGTGCTCTGCTTTTATCTTAATGTGAAAACTCGTCGAGTTATTATGATGAATTGTGAGAATGTGTGATATCCCAAATAAAATTACACTCAAGTCTTTTAGTATTTTTCTGTTATATTAAAAGAAAAATTATTCGATAACAACAAATACCGTCTTGATTTTCTTATTACATAAAATAATTTGATATTACTTGATTGTACAGCAACGATTCCAGGGCAGGTTTTAGGCCGATTCTACCGAATGTGCGAATAAAAATAAAAATTAAACAAACAAACAAACAAAAAAAACAACAAAAAAAAAATAAAAAAGAAGATAATGAAAAAAGTTTTCATTGGGTTTCCTAAAACTTAGATCTCAATCTAATTGAGCATACTTTCGGATCTTATTGAACTAAAAGGACAAACCGAACACCCCAAATAAAGCAAATGTTCAAAGATTATGATAAACGAGATTGAATGAGAGTTTCATTACTGACATTCAAAAAACTAATTAATTCCATATCAAATAGGCTGCAGGAAGCTCTTAAAGCTAAAGAAGAAAGTCACTGGCATATTAAATTTTGTCTTTAATTTGAATTTCTGTTGGAGGTATGAATATGTTTTTGTTTTAAGTTTCAGATACGACTGTGATTGAACACAGTACTCAATAATCTTGTATATTTCTAAGACTAATAAATACACTCGTTGTTTTCATAAAAAATATTTTGTTGCAGTTTGTAAAAAATGATTCGTCACTGATGTATTTTTGAATTCTTACGTAGAATACGTTAAAGTTAAATGAATTGAATTGGTAAATGATTGCTATCTTTTTTCTGTATTAATCCTTTGTGATTTTCAAGAGATAAAATTAAGATAAATTTAATTGTGGGCTCAAATTTGTCTTTTAGTCTTGTCTTGAAAAACTTTCGTCTTTTCTTATCGGCATTCTTTTGGTGAACATCAGATTTTATTTCTTTTTGTTTAGGAAATTAGGAACTGACAATAGGCTTAATCCAATTTGTTGTCATTACTAAGTTTAATTTTGTTAGCCTTTTCTTTAGTCTAAGATAGTAATTAAAGTTTATGAATTTATTTATGAAGATATTAAAAAAATTTAAAATTTTTAATCTTTTTCCATTTTTGATTAAATTTAATAACCTAGAATAACAGAAAAATATTAAAATAATGATCATAATGTGAATGTGTAATTATAAACAAGTTATTTTCTGCACGAAAACAAAGAATACACTAATCAAATTATTATAAATAAAATAATGTATCAAAGTTATTTATTCTAAGAAAATATTCTATAAAAAATTAAATATTTATAAACAAATTAAAATTTTATTTCAAGATGAAAGAAAAAAGTTTAAGATGTAATAAAAATTTAACATGTCAAACAACAGTAAACAAAGACCTTCTACAAACACTTCATTTTTATTTCATGTTTTTAATCGACTTTTTATTAAAAATTATCACTTAAAGTTAACTATTAATGTTTATTATATTACATAAATAAATCGCCTTAGTACATCAGCAAAATATCAATGGAGATCTTTTCCAAAAGTAAAAACCTAAAAAAATTCAAATTTTTAATTACCGTGATCAATTTTTTAATTTCCAAATTTCAAAAACAATTGTTTTGAGTGAAAAATGTTTTCCCCCTCTATATGCCTTAGCCAGAATCGATTTTAGGGAACCCTTATTCTCTAATAGCAAACCCCCTAATCTGTTATGAACTGTTCCAATCTCTATCTGGGTTTGAGACTATCACTCTCGGACCAGGCATCCAACATGGTAGGTCGAAGTTTATTTTCCTCAGTAACAAATATTTATTTTGACATAAAAACTCAGTTTGCATGGTTTCAAACAAGTAACCTTTAACGGAATACGTTATACCCTACTCTAAATTTGTTTTCATTTATTTGTTTAACTGACGAAATTATTTGATTTATTTTTTAAAAATATATTTATTTCATGATGCAAACAACTATTTTCCCTTCAGTTTAATGATAATTTCATGTTCGTCAAAACTTTTGAAACAAACACGAGGTTTGTAATTTCATCTATTAAGTTTTATATTTTATTTTTCTCAAATGTCACATGCAATACTAATCAAATTACGGCTTAAATAACGTAATTATTATATGATTACTTTAAGGCTTCTACTGAAATTCAGTGTAATTAATGAAAATTCTTAGAAATTTCGGTTTCTTTACTTTTATTATTTTTTTATCTCCCTCTTTTCTAAGAAAAACTATTTTCAGATTACTAAATTGTACCTTAGTAAAAATCCATATCTAATTATAAACCTTATTATAACAACAGTACTAAAATTGATTTACAATCACAGTAACTGCAACTTTATTCAATAAGAAGTGCACTTTTTCATGTAATTGTTTTGTAATAACAATAATAGTAGAAAAATGAAAGATTAAAAATAGATAAAAGTGAGAATAAAGGAGGGGAGGGTCTAGAAGATGAAATATCGACATTCTAAAGGGAGCTATAGCTGTTTCTTTGTAGTGATAAGTTGACATTGCTTGTGAGAGTTGATTGAAATATATAGGGGGCTGTTGTGTAATTAAATTATGTTTAAATTATGATACTGATTGATAGTTATGGTTTGGGATTAGGTGTTAATGTGAGGTTGTCTTTGTTTGGAAGCGATTTTTCAGCACTAAATTTTTTTTTAAAATTTTATTCAGAAAAAATATTTTTTAACTGATCACTGAAAAAGTTAAGGTTTTAATGTAATTTTGACTTTAATTCTCAATTTAATACAAGTTTTTCCAAATTAAAACTAACAGGGCTGGATTTATGTGTAAGCAAAATAAGCAGTGGCTTAGGGCCCTCACTGATCGTGGGCCCTAGATAAAAATGTTGTAATGATTTTGATATTTTTGATGTTAATAAATATATTTAAATTAGAAATATAATATATATTTTTAACTTTTTAAGTAATTTTTATCTTTGTTGCATATATTTATTATACACGAAGAGATAATAAATAATAAGTTATTTTTTAGATTTTTTAAAATTAAACTTTTTTTAAGGGGAGGGGGGAGGCAAAAAAAATTTTGTGCTTAGGGCTCCTGCAATACCTAAATCTGGCCCTGAAAACTAACTTGTCATGCAACTTAGGCAGGGCTACTGAGGGGGGACGTAGGGGTTAGGGACAAATGGGGGACGTTTGAGAATTTTCTCATGAGCCCAGCATTAAAAACTGTTGTCCAGCCCCATGTCACATAACTGCGTTTATAATGCATATTTTTTAAATTAATTTTTCATGTTTTGTATGACTTTATTTATTTAACAAAATGATGCACTTTTTTAAGTGGGGCTCAGACCACAGACTTGTTAGGGCTTGAACTTAGATCACATATTGTAAACATTTTATTCTAGCATTGTTTATTGATCATAGAAGAAACTTATCAGTTGCTATTTGCGTCATTTGAATTTGAATAATGTGATAGGCGGATAAAATTATTACATTAACTAAGCTTTTAGAGGTTAAAGTTGAACTAATTTTAAATATACTGTGCATGCACTCAAGGATAGAATAATTGTTTGAAACATGATTGGTTGAGTGTCTTCACAAAGGTGCAGTGATTAGAAAGTTGTACCATGCTACTTCCTGCCATTGTAGATGAAGTGGACATCATTTTGTTTGTTAAAGAGTAATCAAAATTGTATATTTTACAAAAAGTATTGTCAAGTGAAATTTTATAATTAAAATAAGTTGTTATTGCCAAAAGTACCAAATATATACTACAGTCTGTACATTCACAGTAATTACATTTGTTTTTTTATAAAATTTAACTTAACTAATTTCTTGTGTAGTAAATTTCTTTTCAGTAAGTTAGTGAAAAGGGCTTGACCAATCATATTTGAAACAATTATTCTATTCTTGAGTGCAAACAGTATAGTAGGCATTACTAAGCTTAGACTAAAATTGTAATACTAATTGGTCACAGCTGTAAATTTGTATGTTTTTTTTTGAGTTTAATTTAGCTAACTGATTGGAAAGTTTTACATGTGGTAAGGCTTTGAAGCATATGATCGGAAGTTGAAAAGGAAAAGGAGAATAAACAAAATAAATTATTACTAAGATACTGGAAATATAAGATGATTTGCTCATGACATGTGATTTGATATAAATATTGTAAATATAAATTATTTTTTTTTTATTTATTTTGTTTATTTATTTTTATATAAACAAGCCCCTTAGCCAGGAAATTAGAAAGTAATGCATTAAAAGTGAAATTGATTATTCATTTTAAATTTCCTTTAGAGTCATTTATGTAATGGTTGATAGTTAATTTTAGTGTTAAACAGTCAAATTTTTATATTAAATATTGCAGTAATTAATTGCACAGGAAATATACAAAAGCAATATATTGTAATATTGCAAATGAATGTTAAAATTCAAGATTACATTTCAGTTTGTCTAAATTAATTTTAAACTCTTGGATTATCATGTTTTCTTATATCTAAGATGATACTTACTTTTGAAAATGCTTATCCAAATTGACCTCTTGGCATTTCTTACTTAAGTAATTTGATTTTCTGGCCATTCTAGTGTTATACCTGTGTCTGTTGACTGAACATTGCATTTTTTTTATAATTTTGTAATATGCACAAGTATATATATTCGGAGCTATATAAAATCCAATAAAATTTAATTTTTATTTATTACTTTCTTTTAATTTGGCTTGTTACCACTACAATGACTAGAATTTCACCCCACCTAGAACGACTGGAAGTGGTCATTTTGACCAATGATGTATAAATATTGTTACAAAATTATTTTAATCAATAAAATAATTTTTTAGGTGCCTGAACATTGTTAAGTGTATACTTTATTGATTATCAATTAATTCCTATTGTAAACAATATCTAAGAAAACAAGTGAAACAATAGAAGGTAAATAAACTTAACTTACTGTATATATTCGCTCTGAAGCCAAGTATTTTTGGCAAAATCCATCGCTCTAAAGTAGGGGGGGGGGGTCGGCTTGCAAGCGGGCCAGGTAAAAAATTATAATACATCATGTAGATGTATCAGTAAATTAATTGTATTTGTATACTGTTACATTATAAGAATATATACAATTTTGATGATTATAATTACGAATTTTACTAAAATTTGCCAAAAATTGCTTAAGATCGAGTATATACAGTAATGTATATACTCGATCTAAGGCAATTTTTAGCAAAATCCATAATTATAATCATCAAAATGTGGGGGTTGGCTTATGAACGGGTCACACTTTTTAAAATTTCACTCTTTAAAGTAGGGGGGTCGGCTTGCAAACAAACCGGCTTATGATCGAGTATATACAGTACTTCAAAACTGACTGGCAGATTTCAATGATGCATACATATCATACACATATGTTTATAACATAAGCTTCGGGTAATTTCTAAAATATGATTGCAATGGTGGTGTAAACAAACATTATATTTTTGGTATTTCGATTACGTATTTTTGAGTGTACATTTAACTAGTAATTTAATTCAAATTCTTCCAATCACTTCAGTTTTGGAACTGAAATTGATAAACTTAGTTTTTTAAATAAATGTTTAGTTTTTTAAAAATAGAAACAACAATAATTGTTCACCAGTCTATTGTGAAACGATAATGGCGGCATGAATTCATTTTGCTCAGATGAATGGTGCATACTTTTAAACAATCATGTAATGAATGTTTTACCAATAATCTTTAGCTAAAGTTTGTTAACAGGCTTAATGAAAAATGTGATTGTTACGAATCTTTATATGAAAGATTCATAAATTTCTCGCATTTATAACGAAACACATTTGTAAACGAAATTTTGCAGTGTTCCAGTAGCAGATTTAATGATTTAACAAAAGTTTTTTGAGATTTTTTGATTTTTTTAATTTTTAACTTTTTTTCTGGAACTTAAGATTTTTTGGATCTTTTGGGCCCCTATAGCTGGTGCCCCCCTCCAACGATGGGTTATGTGTTCACTAGTTCCATCATGTAATTTTTCAAGTTTACAATTTTTATTAATTCAAACTAATAATTAATTGTACATAACATTTTTTATTTTTTTAAAAATATGGTTAATATGTATTTTTATTTTCCCTGTCTTCCACTTTTTTAAGAGGCCCAATATTTTTTCTGCGTTCAGGGCCTCAACTAATCTAAATCCGCCAATGCAGTGTTCATTGTATAGATATATACATTGTATAGATATATAAGCTATATTTTCATGTTTAGATGGAACTTTTTCATTCTAATGGTCATTTTGATTGGTTTCAGTCCTAGGTAAATTCCTTTTTTTTTTAAGAAATTATTTAATGAAATGTTATTTTAGTTGATTAATGATTAAACCAGCTGAAGTCAAAATAAAACTGAAATTCAATGAGGGTTTATTGCTGCAGTTGTTTTAAGCAGTTATACCAGTCAATGTAACCAGTCTAGTTGTTCTAGTGTTAAAATTGAGGTGCTTTCTTGATATCAGAGCATCTAAGATGTCAGCAAATATTGTAAGTAAAATAAGATTGACTGATTCACCTAATCAAAACTGGAATTGATGATAAAAAATTTAAAGCTAACTTAATCTAATCTAATTTCACTGAGCTAATCTAACTACTGTAAATGGTCAATCTCATTTCATCTAATCCAAAATTTTAAAAATGTAAGGGAAATGGTTTGCGATCTCAATTCAATATTGGCAACAACAAAGTTCATAAGAACTCTTATAATTGAATGCATACAAAGATGAAAATAATTCTTTTAAAGAACATTGATATTTCTTACTTTATTGAAAATAGTTTTTAATTTTCATTTCTTCAGCATTTTGCAACACAGCATAAAAGTTGCAAAAATTACTACATGCTTAATGTTGCAGTTTACAATAATTACTTAGTTGCATTTGTTTTCTTATACAAGATTTTTAAACTTGTTTAAAAGTTAGTCTAAAAAGATGTTTAAGTCAAGGGAAAACAAATATGGAAAAGTTGCAATTTGTTTATATCCAGGAATATTGTAAACAATATTAAAATGCCACCAGGCAGAAACAGCATTTTTAATTTCTAAATTAATTAAAATAAATATATTTCTGATTTATAAATTTATCTATATTCAAAATTTGTTTTATGGTATTTTATTTATAATATATTTATAATTAAACCTAAGCTGGCAACTGTTGGTTAGGTTAGGTTTGTATAGGTACCATCAAAAATTTAATATGTATAAAAAATTTTCTTACTTTATTTTGTGAAAAGGATTCTCAGCTATTTAAATTGCTAATTTTATATTCATGTTGTCTTCATAATTCCTAGATTGTTTTTTAAATTGAGTAGTCATCACTGATCTGTCTTTACAAAATGGCAGCAACAAGAATGTGATTTAAACAAAAAATCAAAATAAATAGAGACAGACTCTGGAGGTTGTTTACATTATCGCTTTAAATGAGAAAATGTACGAGAAATCACGTGCAAATATTGAGTTTAAATGTGTTTATCTCAGATAACCATGTTTAAGTTAGAAAATGAGTGCGACTATACTTATAGCATTACACTGTTGGGAAGATATTGCACAACCCTCATTGGTTGAATTTGTTGTTATTTGAATGAAGAGCCAAGTTGCTTGTTTGGTGACAAGACTGTTTTATTTACAGAATATTCAGGGTTTCTATACTCTAAAACAGGTAATGGAGGGACACTGATTTGTTTGTTCTTACTGTTTCTTATTGGTTAAAATGATTAGGGTTCTCGCGAACTGGGAAGTAATTATAATAGGCTCCTTAGTAGTCTGGAAATTAGAGGGCTGTGAACATGTGTTCATAACTCAAGAGGAAATAGGAGAGGGTATTAACAATTATCTATATTTCCAATAAAATTTTACATAATTAGTTACTTACACAGTATTGCTTTTAGGCAAATTTGGCTTGACTCATTGTCTGAGCAATTATTATCATTCTTCAATAACTATCATATACATTTGATCTAAAGCACATTTTGTTCATATGCCCACCCCCGATTTTTGAAGAAAAAATGTATGATTCCTTTATAAACCCACCCCTTTCGTTAAAGATTAAAGTTCATAAAAGTTCAATTCATCTGTTTCTTAAAACGATGGTAGAACTTTTTCTCCATTTTGTTTGCTGCATAATAGACATCATTTTCTTTTACCAATATACATTTTAAAAATTACCAAGTACATTAATTAGCATATACAGTAGACCCTTGTTTTCAGTTATTACTTGGTATTCAGTATTCTCCGAAATCACGCCTTTTAGTTGCTGGGTTAGTTTTTCTCAATGACCTTGTTTAACGCTGTTTCGTTTAGCGCTGGAACTTATTAGAACGTGTTCGTCCCCTCCCTTCCCTGTTAAGCGGGGTCTTACTGTATATCAAATTCAACGATAGCGTCAATATAACATGATTAGCTAGATATATTATTGATCTACGACCTGCTCAAAAGCCCACTCCATAATTTTACCTAAAAAAAAAATTTCCAAAAAGGCAGAGTTTTAGAATGAGCATATACAGCACTACATTTTGTGAACAATAAGGCACTCTAATTTTAATGGGATTTTTAGGTTAGGTGTGTCTTATGGTCTGAAAATGTAATTTTTTTGAAAAATCTAAATTCTTTTCTATATTTGTCTCTAATGAAATTTATCTTCTACAGCCATTTTGAAATTTGTTAAAGCGTATGAAAGATCAGATAACCTTTCTACTGACATTTTACTGATAACAATACCCATTTAAAGCAATAGCGAATAGTAACAGACTTGTTGACGACATGATGAATTTTACTTGTCACTATGTATTAATATTACTTTTGTTAGTTATCATAAAAATATATCTTGATTGAAAGATATTGTTTGATTATAATAGCAATGGTGAAATGAGATTTCTGTTGTGGTTTAGTCATTGTCACAATTATTTTGAGGGGCCAATAAAAGCTGAGCAGAGAGAAAAATGTTGGGACTCTTGGGAACCATCAAGAGTTATTGATCTGGGATTAGAAGATTTTTCTGCTGAGGAAGTAGTGCCAAAATGTTAACAGTTGTGTGATATTTGAGTTTTTCTTTTCACCTCTCACCCTGTGTCCATTTAGTTTATTCACCTTGAGTTTTCTCACATGCCCTCTTGAGTAACCTTGTGGAACTAAATTGGGTTTTTAGTTAAATTCTTTTTTGTGTGGTGTATAATTCTTTCTGCTGACTTTTTAGTAAGTTTCCAGTTGAAAGTGACAGTGACCTCAATTTGGCAGAAAGGTTGTTGTATTTGAAGGAATTTTAGATTTCAACTGTTATCTGAGTTTAAATTTAAAAAATTTATGTAATTATAAATTTTATGATGCTTTGTCAGTTTTTGTAAAAATATTTAATTTGCGAGAATTTAAAGTTTAATCTTATTTTTTATTGAATAATGATTTTTTCATTAATGTTTTTATGTTACTAAGTTGAATTTGCCAAAATTAATTAGTGATTTTTTATATGAATCAGCTTTCTTATACAGTCTAGTGAACTTGATTTATTTACTGTATCTGTTTTATTTGAGTCAAACAAAGTGGAAAATTTCAATATTTTTATTAAAAATTTTGATGTTGGATTAATGTTGTTTTAATGATGTCTTTAAAATTGTATTGAAATTTTTTAATTTTTTAAATTATGTATATGTTTGTGATATCAGCAAAAATAGGTACAAATCTTGTTGACTAAAAATTATATTTTTCACTAGTAAATGTGAACTAAAGTCACTTTTGTTACTATTGATATTTTAGATATCAATCTGGATGCATAAGTAGATCAATTGTATCAATGTCAATCTGAATTAATAAAAAAAATGTGATTGCAGATAAAAAATTTAAAGCAAGCCTAAGATTTTAAGTCATACAGTAATCTTTCTGTTATTTGGATGTGAATTATTTGGGTTGTTGATTTACCAGGTTTTTTATATTCAATGATAATTTAATGTTAACGTATTATTGGCTGATAATATGATTATTTGATTCAAGTACAATGCATGGATTATCTGGTTTGCAGATCAACTGCTTTTTTTCTATGCAAATCTCATTTAACAAATGTTATCTAACCACATGATTAGGGGCAGGGGTGTCAATAACGTCAATCACGATTTACCAGTCGATTGCATAATGATTTATAGTTAATTGCCAATTAGTACCTAACAATTTTGCTGTAAGAAGTGGTTTATTAATGATTTATTATAACAAAATTCTCTTAAACCCAAATTTTTGAACAAAGTAAATTGCAGATGGATTTTCATTGGGAAAGTATATTTTTTGTGGAAGAAGCTGTTAGGGGTGCACTGTAAAAAATTTCAGTAAAAATACAGGAATTTTTCTGTAAATTTTAACAGTAAAATATCTGTTATTTAATAAAA